>CAMKVN010000900.1:0-22633 GCA_946474995.1 Funneliformis geosporum
AAAATGTTTGTATTCGTAGCATTTGATATCTTTGCTTGAAACATATTCTTCAATCCATTCATTTGAATTATTGGAAGTTTGCATATTTTCTAATTGATATTTAGCGATAAAATTTTTTTTGAGAAAAAAAAATGCGTTCGGTAGATCTTCTAAGCCACTAGTCATATGAATGATCGGTGTAACTGAAAAAAAAATGTATGATATGTAGTGCGTCAGGTGTCGATTTGCCACTGCCTTAAATTACCGGCCCATTTTTAAAATATCTGGGCAGCATTACTGATGATCTTGAGACACAACATATAAGTGTTTTTAAAAAATTTGTGGATCGCTAGTCGTTTTTTTATAAGATTCCTCTTGTGAATTTCAGGTTACTTTATTTGTTTTTTCCTTTAAATAAATGGTTGAAGAACTTGCTATAATGCCGCAAATACTGCGCACTTAAATAGATTCGATCTTTTTTTATTCGATTTGATTTTGTAGAATTGTTTCAATTTGTCATTTCCAAATACAATGCTTTGATTGAAATTTTCTGATGATCTGTGTGTCGGAACCTATTATGTATATGGATGGCTATTAACATCACCTTATGGATCATATGATTGACTATGTTCCAATCTATCAAAAAAACATATTGCACAGTCAAATTTGCATATACTGACCATTACCGTAATCAAATAAGGATTATTCATTTTTTTTTATAAAAATATTAAAATTATTTGATAAGAACTTTATCACACTTTATCATCATACATAACAGCAGCCCATGATGAAAAAACTATTTATCGAATCATTATTTTTATTAATTTGCAATTATAACATAAATATCATCCTTGCTGTTCTTCAAAAGCCTATTAACATTATGGATAAAGAAAAGTTTTATAGATTATGGCAAGTTTTTAATGGTAAGGTCAAAAATCTTGCAAATCAAGGGCTTGGAGAACGTAATGGATCTGAGGGTTTTACTGAAGAAGAACTTCTTATGAGTATCGATCACCCAACAATGTCTGGCAAAAATCCTACAAGTTTATTGTATCGGATTTTTTTTTTCAATGCCATCCTCTTAGGATTAAGAGGTGGTAAACATTTTAATTTGCAATTTAATAGTTTCATACGCAGGAAAGACAAATATAAGCAATTTGATGTTAAATCAAAGACCAATCAACATGGTGCTAATAATATTGATTCTCAAGGTGATAAATTATAAATTCCTGAAATTTCTGGCATCACTGAAACATATGAATATTACTTTACTAAACTGCCAACTCAAGCTGATTCACATTTTTATTTAAAACCGTGTAATATTAATGAAGGTATTGTATAAATTAAGAATTTTAACATTTTAATTTGAATCTAATGCTAATATTTTAGTATTTTATATTTTTACAGTTGACTTTAATAGACAATGGTATCATAAAAAACATGTATCTGAAAAAGAAATTAAAAAATTCATGAAAAATATTATTACTTTAACTGGGTTGGACATGGATGATCGTAAAATTAGCAACCATTCTGGTCGTAAGACACTAGTACAAATATTGAAACGCCGTGGATTTTCAATTTCTGAATGTATGGTAAGTACAAGACATAAAACAGAACAAGGACTTGCTAGTTATGAACGTTCAGGCATTGAAATTCAACATAATAATGCTGCAAATATTGCTGAAGCATTTGGATTTAACAAAAATAATAAGAATAAAATAGGCAAGCACGAAATTTTTTATTAGAAAACTTGTTAATTACAGTAAATTAAACTTTTCCTTATTAGGATTGGATTTACCTATACCATTTCGGGGGTATTTACAATTGCATTTTATATTTATTTAACCTATTTAATAATTTTATTTAGACAAAAACGAAATTATTAATCCAATTAATGAAGTTACTTGAAATCCATTGCAAGAATTAAATAAAGTTCAAGAAAATCAAAACCAAAATTTGAAAGACATGATTTCGACCTTAACATCTGATAAAGTTTTTATCAATTCAGTTGTCATTTTTAACACTAATTCTAATAAATAATATATTTAGATTAATGTGATTATTTGTATTGCAATTTTATATCACTTATTACTATAAATGCTTTAAATAAAGTTTATTTTAATTATTAAAAATTTATATATGTAAATTTACTTTTTTTGACTAATTATTGTTTAAATAATAGTTTATTTTATTATTTTTATAAAAATAACTAAATTTAAGATCGACGACATCATATGGTGGAGCACGATAATAAATTTTATAAAAATTACCCGGTAGAATAGAATACTCTATCTAAATTCATTTCTCGGCATTCTTTCGTAACACTCGGGTTGTTCCGAGTTAGACTATAGACGGGTTGGGTCGGGTTTAGGTTTTGTAAATGCTGACCTGTTTATGTTTAACAGTTCAACCTATGAAAAGATCCCATACAGTTTTTGTGTAACTTTTGTACCAAAAAAAAAACACTACAATTTTCGGACAGTGCAAGGATGCCAAAACATGAAATAACTGTACGTTCAAATTTTTAGCACATTTTTCCTACAACATCTGAATTAGAAAAATCAACTGTACTAATCGATATAGTTTTTGTATGATTATTTCCTAGCTTAAATTTATTATCATTTTTGTCTGCTCTGCAAGTTTACTTTTAACGCCAAGAAAGGTTTTAAAGCTCAGTTTGTTATTATTTGCAGTTTTTGTAAAAAATTAATTAATTTAATTTACCCACTTCCAGTAATATTAAATTTTCCATACGTTGATAAAATACTAAACTATACAAAATCTGTATGTTTTAATTTTTAATACAATTTCAGCACAATTTTTATATATTTCAAATTTCAAATTTTTTTTCTGTACGATTTCTCTACGTTAAAATTTCTGACCATTACGAATCATTATTAATATCTTCGGTTTTCACCTCTTTGGGCCTTTATCATTGAAAGATTATGTCTCGGGTTCAATAAATTAGAACATAAATTATAATTTATAATATATGGATTATGACTTTATTTTTTATGTCGATTGACAATAAATCGAAATTATATAAAAACTTTGCTCGTTGATATTAAAGTTAAATGGGAAATTGTCTAAAAAAACGCGCCAAAATAATTCAGAAAAATTGTCTATTTTATTTATTGGTTAGTCATTATTTAATATGATCTTGACCATTATTTGCATGCGTTATTATGAGAACACAAATTCTATAAAAAAAATAAAATAAAAAAAAGATCACCCAATATTAAATGGAAACTACATGTATAAAGTCCGTCGCTAATTATTACATTTTTATTTTTATAATAAATACAACAATAAAAATAATTTATAATTATATGATTACATTAGCCTAATCATCTATGCAGCTGCATGAATTAAAAAATATCCAATCAGAAATTTTCGGATTAAAATTACACAACACAACATTATTTACTTAATTGTCCAGAGCAAAAAAAGAGCATGTTGATAGTAACGTTAAGTATATGAAGTATGACATTTGTGAAGGTGTCACTAAACATGGCGTATTTATCCTATAAACATATCGTAATAGATTAAGCCCAAATATTTTGAAGCCAATTTTTTCAAAATAAAAATGAATTTTTAATTTTGTAGATTTCATCCGTCATATAGAATGCTAAAAAAATTTTTTATTCATCTCTGTATCATAATTTTTCTTAAAGGGAATTAGTTCGTTAGAATTCTCCCAAATTAAAATTTGAGAATTAATATTCTTTGATCTGGGACAAAGATTTTTTATACTTGAAATGTTCATTAAAATAAAAATTGGAAAATTTATAAAAAATTACTAATCATGGAATCACATAAATTTATTATAAATTTTATCAACTGATTTAAATAAATATAATCCATTCAAAAATTAATTAGCGGCAAAAGATATAATCATAAAACCTTAACTTAAATATTTGTAAATAATATAAATAATATTCAGATTAAATAATAGATTTTTGTCTTTGAACATATGAGAATAAACTTTGTAAAAAAAGTAAAAAGCGAATAATGAAAGTGTTTCGATAGAAAAATAAATAAACAAATTGCGATAGGAAAATAAATGTTACGATATATATATTATAATTTCGATTTGTTCGATTTCAAGAAAATATTTTTTGACGAGAATTAAAAAAAAATACAGTGTTTTCGAGTAAACATTTTACTGACATATCTGAAAATTTCATTTGAGTTGAGTAAAAGGGAAACAATAATGGCTCGAATAAAAGAAAATAAAACTACGAATAAAAAAATTTATTAGAATAAAATACGTTGAATAAAATCTTTTATATTTCAAAATTTTCCGTAGGACTTTCGGTGAAATAACAATCTTTTTTCATTCCCTTAGGTAAAATATTGGCTTCATCTTGATATCTCGAATTTTCACATTCGATTTCTTCTCTCGTCTCGGCTATATCACGTGCACTGACGACTTTTTGTAATTTTTGATCACGATCTATTTGATATTGCCTTTGCAATTTCGCTTTTTCGTCCGCAGAAAGCTTTTTCCACCATTCTGATACTAGCTTGCTGTATTTTGTCATTGGCATATTATGAGGTTTGTGTTTCATCATATCTTTACGATACATTATAAACATGTTGGGTTTTCTCCTCTTTGGGCCCTTATCATTGGAAGATAATGTCTCGGGTTCAAAAAAGTAGAACATTAATTTTTCGGAATCGATAAATTTACGTAAGATAAAGAAAGGACTTTATTTTTTATTCCCGAATGACGGTAATTCGAATTTCGCCACATTTATAAAAAATTTAAAGTTGTATTTGAGATAGAGTATTGTCTCAAAAAAGCGTTGAATAAACTTTAGTTCAGCTGCCATACAAAAGTCTTCACATTCAGAAATAGTTTATTTTATGTATACATTAGTAGACTTTTTTTGGCTTTTTTTGGCTTTTTTTTGGTTAGATCATATATAATGTATATATAAAAATTTTTTTATGTTAAATTCTCTAAAAAATTATTTAATTATAATGCACGGTAAATAAAAAAGAAATACAGATTTTATCGTCTAAAAATTAGTAGGGCTTATCGGTATGTGATTTTTACGCCCTTTTGATAAATTTGTGATAAATAAATCACCGGTTATCTTCCGGATGAACTTAAAAAGAATTATTACTAACGTTAAATTCATATAAACATAAAAAAAATTTTTTTTATTTTACTCTTTTTATTCTTATTACAATGAAATGTTTGGTTTGCTAGATAAATGTGGTTCTGAGAATTTTTTAATAAAATTTGATTTTTATTGTAATTTAGTCAAAAAGAACCCCGAATAAAATTTTATTGACATTGTCACTTGGATTCTGTTACTGGTTTATCAACAACATCAGTCGATTTTTTCTTTGTCTTTATTGCGGTATGATTTACACGCGCATTGGCTAATTTTTGATATCGATCTATTTGATACTGCCATTGCAACTTCGTCTTTCGTCCGCAGAAAGCTTTTTCCACCAGCTTATTGTATTTGCCATGAGTATATTATGAGTTTATGTCTATTCATATCTTTACGTTTTCTTATCTTTGGGCCTTTATCTATGGAGGATAATGTCTCGGGCTCAATAAAATAAACATTAATTTTTATCGGAATCGATTAATTTACAAGGTAAGATAAAGAGGACTTTATTTATGCTCGAATGACGAAACACACTAATATTTTATCTGGCTGAAATTAGTTAAAGTTCATAATGCTGGTACAAGTTAAGTAACGATAAATCATTAGTGATGGACAAAAAGAGTTGAATAAACTTTAATTTCGCCATACAAAATAAAGTACGTTTCAATGTGAATGATAAATCGGTTGAAATTGAGGTATTGTTTCAACAATTTTGTTCATTTATTTATGTAAATATTGATGGAGCGAAACAGCGTTGCAGTTTTTCTCGTTACACAAAACGATCAATTTTGCATCTATTAGGACCTATCAAATGGTTGATATTGTCGACGTATGACGTATGTAATTACGTGCAAAATCATCAGTCCTAAATAGGCAATCCCAATAAACAGCATATCGTGAACGCCGCTACACGGTTAAATATTTTATAAAGGCGATAAAATTTCTGTTGTTTTATATAAATTAATATATTGTCGCGTTATATTACAATTTGCTACTACATTAATACTAATGCTAATAAATAATCTCAAATTTACTTGTTTAGGTATAGAGAATCTTTCCCGCTAAGCGAAGCTGCAAAATACCAATAATTTCACTTTTGATTTTATTTACGTTTAATAAAGAAAAATATATTTGATATTATATTATGGAATCTTGATCATTTACAGCATATCCTGATCTTTAATAAATAAAATTTAAACTTATAAATCGCGATTCTCTCATGACTTATATTAACTCTAAAATTAATTGTATATTTGAAGATGTATTATATCATATTAATATTTTAGTAATAAGACAAAGATAATTTTCATAATTTAATTCAACCCTAATCATCATAATAGTGCAAAGGTATATGGTCTTAAACAGTGAAAAATACAAGGTTTATAATGTGTGTAATTAGAAACACAAAGTCGTGAATAAAAAGAAAGTCGTTATAATAATTGATTTACAATAATATTACAAATTATTTGATTGTTATCGATTGCTTTTTTATGAATTTTTTTAAAAAAAAAGTTATAAACGTTACGTCAATAAACAAACAACAAAACCGTGATACGATTTTTGTTTCACAAATTTGATAATCGAATCGTTATTGTAGTGGCTGTCCTAAAATTTTAGCCATTTAAACAAGTATGATCTTAATGGAAGTTTCTAGTTATTTGTAATAGATGTTTTTGCGTTAATCACCGAAAAATAAAATTGAATACAGTAATTAGCGACGAACTTTAAAAGTTTCCGTTTACCTAGATTAAGATTAGATGATCTTATTATTTTATATTTTTTTATAGAAATTTGTGCCATATTGTAAATATCAAATCAATCAAAATTTTAATAATGATTTCTTTGGACACTTCAAAATTATTAAAATTATTGAAATACCAAACATTTTTAATTTTCGTAAAACTTATTTAAACGACGTTGTAATAAAAAAAATTTTTTTTTCGTTGCCATTGAGTTAAAATATGATATTTCTTTGTAAAAAAGAGTAAAAAAAAAATAAATTATTTTTTTTGATATAAAAGTGAATAATTTCTTTAAGTTCATCGCGGAGTATAACCGGTAATTTATTTATCTCAAATTTATCAAAAGGGCATACAAATCACTTAACGATATAACTCTAGAACATCGTTCTAATTTTTTGGAGGTCACTATATTAGTGATTTGCTATGTTACAGATATGATGTAAAAATTTTTAGTGCTATGGTAGATCCGGAGATTTTTAACCCACTAACCAAAAAAGTCTAAAAATTAAAATGAACTTTTTTTTTGAGGCTAAAGTGTTATCGTTATACAATTTACTTTGTTTTATCGGGGTACTAATTAAATCAAACTATATATGGTATCATATAAATATTTACTATAGTATAATAAATAAAATACCAGGGGCCTTTATACGAAATTCTAAAATTCGATAAATTATGCTTTATTAGTTTTTATGCAATACCAATTAATTAAATGAGCTCAGGATACCAGTATAGAGCCTATTTATAAAAAAAACTAGCAAAATATATTTTCTTCTATAGAGTAATTGTTATAATATTCATTCGTATTTCTTTTTGGGAAATTACACGAAATTTATACAAAATTTGGAACACAAAAGAGAATTAGAATTCGAATTATGGAAATGTAAAAATTTAGCGATTTGAAATTTATTATAAGAAAGTTTTATATCATATTATTAAATAGCTTAATATATAAAAAAATTTGATTGTAAAATTTATATGATACACTAATAGTTTTGATTTAATTAGTTGAACTGAACATCCCATTGGCACGTGTTAAATATTTTGATTTTGAAATATGCAACTAAAATCTATAAATAAGATGAAGTTATCATTAGGGATGTTATCTGATTAGTTTGGTTAGTTTAGGTTAAAACCTTTGATTTGACTTAAATATAGTTTATTATATGCAGTTTAATGTATGATATAATTTTGTGCATCGTTTTTATATAATGTAAGCCTATTTTTATTATTGATTAAGCGATACAAACTATTTTTATTAAAAAAAAAAAAAATATTATTATATATTTTTTTTTCTCAATAAGAAAACGTTAATTTACGCTTAATTTTTTCTTTATGCGCTATTTAAAATAGATTCAAAGTTTACTCGATTTTCGATTAATTTAATTCGATTCCAACCTCTATTTTGAGGAATCTTGAATCTTAAAAAAAAATTACTTAATTTGCAAACAATTTAAATATTTCAAATATAGAGACCTTTTCATTTATGAATTTCTACTTATTTTTTTTTATTATTATATTAAAAATTTATTGTCACAAGTATGAGCAAATTTAATATGAACATTACCGTTATCTTAAAGTAATGCTTCGATTTAGAATTAAATCGCACGAAATATCGAAATAAAAAGCAAATTTATTATATCAAATTTTAATTGCCATCTAGTTATGATATGTTTGGAAAGCAATTAAATTAATGCTGTGACTTTTAAACCCAAGAAAAATGTGTTTCAGGAGAGAAAGTACGTTATTTTCAAATTCATGTGGCATGTGGTTTGTCAATACAAAGTCTAAATCATCATAAAAATTTGACGAAACATCTTAAGAATATTTATAAACAAATTATGTATCCTAAACATATAAAAGAGCACTATCGTTATTATTTTTGCAGGATCTATAATATAAACGAAAGCAATTCTAAATTTAACGGTTCATGATTATAAAAAATAATTGATCCGAAAAATTTCAATTGCTAAATTAAGAAATCTATTGATCAATGATATTTAATTAATCTTTAAATAAAAATTTATTTTTGCATAAAAAAAAAAAAAGAATTAATAATTAACTTAGCGTGTATTTTGTGGACATTATTCTCTCGTAAAATTTATTATTATGGTATAATAATATATTTGTAGCAATTAATTTTTGGCATTTCCACGACCTGGTATGAGTTGTTCGATATATTGATTTTAAGATAATGCTTTCGAGGAAATTTATTGAATAAATATTCCACCGGATATAAAAACATTAGAATTAGTAAATAACCAAACATTGTTGTCAAAGTGCCACATACTATATTAGATTAGTTTTTAAGGTAACTTTATAATAATAACAATTAATTTTATTCAATATTTTATTTTCGACTAAATTAAATCACCTAAAATAGGTTTCTTTGAATGTATGTTTTATATGAAAAAATATTTTTGTAAAAGTTTAGCTAAATAGCATAAATAACAATGCTTTAATATGTTATTATTTGAAACTGATAAAATTTTTAATCGACTTAAACACATTAGTTTTTTTTTTCAAAGATTCTGGATTAATATACGTTAAGGAATCAGGTAAATTTGGCAAACTATTTATTTGTGTATCATAACACAAGAGGGTTTCTAAAGAGTTTGGTAAAGTTGGTAGGCTGCTTATTTGAGTATTATTGCAATATAGTTCCGTTAAGGAGTTTGGTAAAGTTGGTAGGCTGATTATTGGAGTATCATCGCAATTGAGTTTAATTAATGAGTTTGGTAAAGTTGGTAGGCTGGTTATTTGAGTATTATAGCAATAGAGTTCTGTTAAGGAGTTTGGTAAAGTTGGTAGACTGGTTATTTCAGTATTACTACAGTCAAGTACTTGTAACTTTCTAAATCTTTGTAATCCTCCTAAGGTGTATAATATATTCTTATTATCTTCTGTAATATTTAAACTATCAATAGTATCATCGTATATAATGACTTTAGTTTTAATATTCGATTCTAATTCTTCTACTACATTCAACTGATTCAAATGTATATTTTGAGATAATTTCTCATGTGTTTCATTATTCGATGCTAATGAATCTATATTTAACTGATTCAAATTTATATTTTGAGATAATTCCCCATCAGTTTCATTATTCGATTTTACTACATTCAACTTATTCAAAATAAAGTTGTAAGCCAATTCAGATGAATAACAAGATTGTTCAATGTTTGATTCTTCATACATTCGATCATTTTCTAATATATTTGTTTTTGTAAGGATTGCATTTAATGCATCAACTACTTTGTTCATAGACGGACGATTTTCTGGCTCGCCATCCCAACACTCTAAAATAATATAATAAATTCGATTTAATGATTAAGAACATTATTTATTTAATATATTATAATATATTTACCTGTATAAATGTTTACATAAGATTCAGGACTACCAGGAATGACACTTTCTCTGAGTCCTTGTAAAATGTTTATAGCTAAACTAACGCCATATTCTTCACCTTTAACATAAAAAGGTGGTCTACCACTTGATATCTCCCATAACAGCACGCCAACGCTGTAAACATCACTTTTTTCATTTAACGTAAATGGTTGCAATGTATTGTCATTTTTCCTCTGTTCCTCAAATCTTTTCGGATCTACATAAGGAAGTAATCCAAATACTTCTGAATAATTTTTAGTTGCTTCTTCAATTCTTTTTGATAATCCAAAATCTGCTAGTTTAATAACATGTTGATGAATTAATATATTATTGGAATGCTAAAAATTATATAAAAAAATTTAAAAATTTATTATTAAAAGTATTGAAATCAAACGTATAAAATGTAAAATTACCAACCAAATCACGATGCACAATTCCTTCTTCATGTAAATATGATACTGCACTAGCCAACTGGTATGCAAATTTTTGTTTATCATCCCAAGAAAGTTTATCAAAATTTTCTTTCAAATAGTTTCTAAGTGCACCGCCATCGGCATATTCCATCACTAACAAATACTTTTTCAATTGATCATTTTGTTTTTCTAATTTTTAAAAATAAATAAATTAGATTAAAATTAAAAATATCAATATCAATGTCAATATAAATATTTAAAAAACTTTTTCATGAACATTTACTTTGTTTTGAAGTTATTCCATAAAAGCGAATAATATTACTATGATCATTAACTCTACGATGGAGTTCGAGCTAATTGTTACAAATATATATTTAAGTTTGATATATATACTAAATAGACTGATTTACAATATTGCATTTTGTAATTACCTCACGAACAAGTTCTTTAACAGTGTCATTGTTAATGCTATGAAATGATTTTAACGCACGATATTGCTTTGAATTTTTCCAATTTGCACGATAGACTTTTCCAAAGCCGCCTATACCAATCTCTTGAAAATTGATAAAATGTTTGTATTCGTAGTATTTGATATCTTTATCTGAAATATATTCTTCAATCCATTCATTTGTATTATTGGCAGTTTGCATATTGATTATTTATTAATTGGAATATTTTAAGCGAGAGAAATGATAAAAATTTTTTTTAAAAAAAAATGCGATCGGTAGATCATGCAACGTTTCAAATTTCTAAGCCACTGATCATATGAATGATCGGTGTAACAGTAATTCCTTATTGAGATCGATACATCGGTGATTTATTAATTTTATTAAATATTCGAAATCATTAATTGTGTTAAGGCGAATTAAAGCGAAATATAGTATATAGATCAATTAATTATAACGATCGTAATTGATTAATTATGAAATTGAAAGGATTTTATCATTAGAATTCAAGAATTTCAACTATTACTGCCTCTGCCGGCGCTCTGTAATAGGCCTAAAGAGAAGAAGTCAATGCTAATTTAATCCTATCGAAGCATTTTTATAACAATTTTCCTTCCCATGGCTATTTTACAGAATTCCCTAAAAATATCAATATGGTTGCGGCTGAATGAATAATATACAATTTAATTGATCCTAAATGGTCAATTTTACATATATATTCCATCAGTCCGAGGAGCTCATAAAGGTCTGAAATGTCAATTTACTTTATTTTTTAGGGTAAAAAGTTATAATAATAATAATAATATAATAAAAACTTTTGAGTAATAAAAAATTCATGACAATAATAAGGATTATTTCTTTGTCTTTTTTCTCTTATCGTATTTTATGTTGAGACTTTTATATATGTATTCTGTGTAATCTCATGACTTTTTAACATAAAACAAAATTATATCCTATCACATAATCAGACAACCCTCCCTTTATTGTTTAATTGATTTTTATTATTGCAATAAAGTTCTGCTCGCTTTTCCTTCTAACAATTATAAATATATTAATTCATATTACTGTAATATAAAATTATGATATATATTTATACCATCGAAACATCATTATTAATGTAAGCATAAAATGACAGTAGATGATATTTTAATATTTTTCTTTTAAAAAGATTACAGTAAAACCAACCTCAATATCAAAATATTGCTTCTCCTTTCCGTTGTCGAAGCGAATAAAAATGAACTGCTATTAACACCAACAAACGGATCAAAAAGCCTTATAGGCAAGTTATGCTTACTGGTTTTTATTGCTTTTTTTATTATAATTTTATAATTACTATCAGATATAACTATAAATTTAATAGAAAAAGTTGATCACAAAAAATTTTTTTATTTATTTTTTCAACCAATCTATATTATAAAAGAAATGTAATTGATGTGTGGTACATATTATATGGTTAAGACCAATCTTACCGAAGAATGTGAGATACATCACTTTAAGAACCGTAAATATAATTGCTAAAAAAAATCTTTATGTAATGGATGTGATCAGATCTACAATAATTATATCGTAGTTACAATAATATTTAATTACCAGGAATTTCCAAAAAATTTTCAGGAATATTACTAGGAATAGTTCCACATGAATTTCTTTTTTTTTGATACCATTTATAAACAAAAATTCCAATAGTCATAAAAATTGCGACACTTAAAATACCGCTTAATGTGCCAAATATTATTACTTTTCGATGAGAAGTATGCGCACTTAAAGATTCAAATCCATTAACCCAAGTATAGTTTCTGGTATCTAATAAATAAATCTTTGATTCAATTACTATTGGATATAGATTTGGTTGAGTAAGACGACCTATATATTCAATAATTTGGTTTGTCGTTAGAATTAAAAATTCAGGATTAAGGTCAGAAAAAAATTTAAATATTTTACCAAAAGTCACAATCATGTAATTTCCAACCAAATGAGCTGTATGATATACAAGTAATGGAATTTCACCGATATTTGAAGACACTTGTGGTGTTGTCCATTCAAATGGAGACTTTTATGTATTCAAAACAGCTAAACCTGGCGAAGCGTTAACGAGATAAGATTCCGTAGTGACTTTTACCCCACCATATATAATGATTTTTCCGTCAGCAGCTTTATATTATTTAATAATATAATCATCAGTTTAGTTTTTGTCAAGTGAGAAACAACAACAAAAATAAGATATACCTAAAATAGCCGAATGACCTGATCGAAATTCGATATAAAAGTCACTTTTCGCTTGCTTTAAGAGATTTTAATTTTACAAAATTAAATTTTTAAACAAAACAAGAATAATCATTTAATACTTTATGTATGCCTTACCACCACTGACCAAGATGCTAATTTAGTATCATATATATTAATTCGATTGAAATCTATTAGCTCATTATCGATATGTTCTCGACCACCTATATATACGATTAAACCGCTAGATAATAATGTCGCAGTGTAAGAATGTATTATTGAAGGTGCATTGATAACGGAACCATATGACCATTTTAATTCATTGGTATCCAATAATATCATGTCGTTAAAATAAATTAATCCATCACGCCCACCAAAGGAGTAAATGATTCCATCATTAGTGATAACGGCTTGCATGTATCCTCGTTTACTTGGTTCCTTTCCTGTAATCTTAGGTACATCCCATTTTTCTGATTTTGGATTAAATGTATGTACCAGAGAGGTAAAAGAGTCTTCATTATCTTGATTTTCCATTACTCCTCCAATTAGGTAAATAGTATTTTTATTGTCAAATACAATACTTGCCCGACAACTCCGAAAATCTATTCCTGAATTTGTTGTAAGGTCAGTCCATTGCGGAACCTCTGTATTAAATTGTTGAGTAAGGTCAAGATAGAAAACTTCGTTTGTGCATGTTCTATCATCTTTTATCCCGCAAAAAAAATATAATTTATCTTCAACAAGGACAGATGAATGAGAATATCGTGCTGAAGGAGTAAATGCTTCAATTTTAAATTGCAAATAGGTTATTAAAAAAATGAAGTATAAATTAAACAATTTATACTTTTTATTAATCAATTTTTTAGCAGAAAAGATTAAAAATGTAAATGTAAATAATTGATGAGGCAAATTTTTAAAATAAATTCAAAAAAATTTAATTATTCCTTTTTTCGTTCCATTTTAATGTCATTGTTTAATTAATATGGGAGGATAAGGAAATATTTACGGCGATCATAAAAAATGTTTTAAGAAATCAGAAGTTATTGTATGTAGTGCAGTAAAGTATTTCTATCCAAAATAATTAATTATAAAATTTCTTATATATAAAAATTTTTACCTACATGTAAGGATTTTTCTTACTAAATCATTTTATGGATTTCGTACGGTGTGTATTGGTTAACGTCACTTCGTAACGTTACCTGATACAATTACAAAGCAGATCATGTTCATCAAACAAATTCTGTGCTAAAATTATAGGATTTATTTTTAAAAAAACTATTGTATTGTGTAAGTGTACTTCCAGAAAATGAATACTGTACTGTAAACAAATGTTAAAATTATTCTTCCGCAGCAAGATTATAATAAAAGGAATTATTAGAACTATTGAACTACTAACTTATGTTAAATAATGTCCGCTTTTTCAATTGGCCAATTCCATATTATTTTTATATACATATATAAATATGTTAAATTAAGTTTGCTAGGAAAAAAGGGTTGTGAGAAATTATACAGTAGCATACATGCCATATTATTAATGTAATAAAAAACTAACGTTGGATGGCTTAAAACTGGAAGAATTAAATTTGAACAAAATTGCTATAAATAAGTGTTTTAATAAAAAATTGCAGGATGGCATATGATAAATCTGATGCAAATACTAACTTAGATATACACTACGGATATATGATTTACTATATCTTGTAACTTGATTTTGATAATAAGTCACAAGATGCTATATTATTATTAACTTTGTATAAATATTGTGAATATTTACTGAATGAAAGCTTCAGATTTGAGAAAATAGTTTCGCTCGATTCACTAAAGCATGTATTTATAATAAATAAATTACTGTATATCCATATGGAAATAATGAATAATTAATTTCACAGCATTTTAGGAACTAAAAACCTGTCATCAACTAATAATAAATGTATTGTCATGATATTTTTTTGGGAACATGCGCGTATTGGCAGTATAGGTCCTAATTTGTCAAAGAATAGCCCTGGGGATTTTAGAACGAGAATGATAGAATGGAAATAATTTTAAATAGAACTTTCAGTTATCATCATAAACATCCTTCATTGTTGCGACATCATCCTCAAAATCAAGTAGTATTTTAGAAAACATATGTAATTGGAATATAACTACTTTAGTGGACCTTAATATTATTCTCAGCGCAATACTTTAGCGGATTATTCCTGAGATTTCCAAAAACATTCGATATTATACATTCAAGGGTTAAACAATATTCATTGTAAATTGTAAGGAAGTTCATTCGAATTGTTCTGAAACGTTCAATTCGAGGGTGCTTCAGCCCAATTTTATGATAAAGATGTAACTCCAAAAATTTTGAATTTTGAATAATGTTGGTGAATCATTACAGTGAGAATTCTAAACCACTAAGAAAATTTGGAAAATAAATAATGATTTGGGAAAATAATAATTTGATATTGGTTGTGAATATGAATTATTGATTTAGGTTGTGTTACGAAAATTTCTACAAAAAAATAGCTCATTGCATGAGTTGAAGTAAAATAACTTTATGTAAATTTTTTAAATAGAGTTAAAATTTATGATCATTTTATTTTATTCTATTATTTTTTCCTCAATGAGAAATATCGGACGTTGAATCAAATTTTATACTTTTAGATGGCTTATTCTAATCCTAATAAATATGTAATATTATTTGATTTATAAATGCTAGAAATGAAAGAAACTCTGAAAATGTCATCATAAAAGCTAATAATGAATAGTTTAATATTCCCACAATTAATTAATTTTGTACCAAAAGTGTTTACTGCAACTCAACCGATATGGTTCCTTTCAAATGATGTAGATGGTAATTTTCATTCGATTGAAATACAAAATGAGATTCAAATATTTTTTAAAAAAAAAAAATTTCATGCGAATGCTATTAATTAATATCTGTATCTTTATAATACTCGTAAACATATCGACTTATTTTCCAATTTTTTTTTCAATTATTATATTTCACTTTTTTGCAGTTGTAATTATTTTACTAAATGAATGATTGATCATGCATTTATATTCAAGTAAATTTTGATATGAAATTATAAAATTGTATTAAATAATTAAAATCTACGAGAAGGATTGTAAAAAGTTTATATAAGGTAATATATTTATATATTATTAAATTTAGTGTCATTTTTTTTTGTTCATTTTATCCAAAAAGATCCAACAAACTTTCAGAATTTGTTAAGGAAAGATGATATGATCTATACTAGAGTTTGGCCGACCTTCGGATTTAAATCCGGTTCCCCCCCTGTTTAGATTTAAAATCAGATACAAAATTTGTCCAGCAGAAAAACCGGATTTATTATATATTTAAACATCCATATCCGGATTTATTTAAACCCCCGAATCTAGTTATTTTTGACCAGACATATAATGCGCGTCACAATTAACTAAAAACAACTTATTTATATTGGCTAAAAGTTTGCGTTTAAGAGCAAATTCTTAATTTAGAAACCCAAAACGAAAATAATAATGATTATTATTATTTTCGTTTGTAAATTTTAATTTATTATATTATCTTTATAAACTAAACTAAAATTTGAATTTATTTACAAATGCTTAGCTAATGAATTATGTAGACGTAACAAGTGATGATGTTTATTCAACACCAAAAATTTTCTAATTCATTATCGTCGTTCTCTTTGAGTGAAGATTTTTTTTTATTTCTAATTCTTGTAAATTTTTGCGAGTTTTATACAATTTCTTCCGGTTCAAGTATTACATCTTTATAAGAATATTAATGGTACGGCTTAAAGACATCGAACAAAAATTAAAAAAAGGTAAATTAAAAAATTGAAAACTGAAAATAAAAAAAAATATATACCGCGCGATCTTTCGATGGCTACGGCCCGCAGTGATTCAATCGCCTAAAAAAAATGAGTAACAAAATTTAATGAAAAATAAAAATAAAATAAATATAAAAAATTATTAAAAAACTTTTTTATGTATCGCAGCCTGAAAAGTGTCCTAAATAAAAGAAAAGAAATGTATTATCTTTTATCGTTATAACCAGATTAATGCATAAGATTTTTTTTCGTTAAGCAAAAAAATTTAAATATTTGCATGCAAAGCATTATGAAAGTTCTATATCTCTTCTAGCAGTTGAGGGCTTTTTCGGTTACAATAAATTCGGATATAATAAATCCGGATGGAATCCGAAGAAACCGGATATAATAAATTCGGATTAAACCCGATTCCAATTTTTGAAAATAAATAAATCCGGAAATAAAAAATCCAACCTCTAATCTATACCTTATGAGATTCTTTGATTTATTTTCTTGCGTACAATAATTGCAATAAAACGGATACAATTGAGAATATGAGAATTATAAATATTTATTCTGTACCATGGTTTTGAATATACGTCATAACACCATTGAGATCCTTAAAAATTAATATTTAATGAAAACTGAATGGTTAAAATGTACAATACAGTATTTACATAATACCTAAAATTGGCCATTGCGACTCAAAATGATTACCGATTTCCTTATGAAGAAATGTTTGTCTAATATGACAATGGAAGTCGATAAGAGAGATATGCATGCACATTTATTTTATTACGACCAATTAAATATAATATCCGTTTAAATTAATAAATAACAAATTGAACGTTATAAAGAAATTTACTAATATTGAGCTGTATTAATTAGAACCACTGATCCTTTTTTTGTTCAGTAGGTAACTGAAATCAACACATTTTATGTCTATATTGCTCAAAACATCATCATAATTCGTTCACATTTATTCCTACTCGTATAGATTCTATTTTATATATATAAATAATAAACAGATATTTATGAAAGAAAAACATAAAAATCTAAACATATCAAAAGAATCATAAAATTCGTGATTAAGTTCTATAAAATTTTACGGTACAGGAAGTTAAAATTCATACCCAGTCCGTTTTTTACATAATGTGCAGAAGCGAAGTATTTAATTGTTATTAATATTCATATTTCTCCTTTGATGAATATCATAAATCCACAGATTTATGCTTTGGGTTCATTAAATTTCTAGAAATCAAACTTTGGACTAACTTCTTCAGCAAGAAATACTTCGTGAGATAAAAGATGATTGGATGTAATCAAAACTTCTTACATGCTACCTTTCCAAAGGATAAAATGATGCTTGAGTATAACCTTTTTAACTCAATACTTCTAGGCGATGTAAGGTTTAATTTTTATATCTCCGACACGGATACATAATTTAAATCAGAATGTGAAAAGAATTCCTTTGAGAAATTCCCAGGATTTAAGTCCATATGATTAGGTACATTTTGATGAATTTTTTTAACTCTAATACTATCTTGTGCAATATATCTAATTTGCTATATATATTAGATCGAATATTTAAATAGTGTCCAATGCTCTTATCTTACAATGTTAGAACAAACTAGTAAGATAACTTAATTATTAAAATAGAAATATAATTTTCTTATGTTAGGGAACAATGATTAAAAGATTTGGTTCCTCATTAATCCTTCTGTAAGTTTTTGATTTTCTAAATATTTTAATACGACATATATATTTTCCTTGAGTTGAAAGATAATTCGAGATATGGTTTTGGAATAAACCAAGATTTCAATAAAGATATTTGTTATTTATTTTATTTATTTACTATTACATTTTGTTATGTCTTCATACAGGAGTGATTATGATTAAGATTTGTAATTAATTCGAAGGACTGAATTAAGTTACGTTATTATTCCTTACAAACCCGGTCAACAACACATCATTTTTTTTTTGCAAAATACTTGATATCGAATAAAATTTATAAGCAACATACTAAATAATCTTTTCATTGGTATTAAATCATCTTAAAAACGTGACCAAGATCTCATGAAAGTTGGTCATCATATAAGTTCCTGGATAAGGATTGAGAAAGTGTATTTAATTTATTATCCATGTTTTGCAACTATAAAAACAATTTATTTTAACATATAACAACTGATTTATTACTTCAGATGATAAAAGGATTTATTTTAGCATTAAAATCTGTTTGGAACGGAGGTAGCTGGAATTTAAATTATTCCAATACAAGAAAATCAATTATAAATAAAATTATTATAAGCATTTTATATATGACAAATAGAGACAAATTATTGATGAATTTATAAGTAAAATTCTATTAAATGTCACCAGTCATATGTTTTGCGGAAACCTTATAATATTTAATAATTGGAGAAGCCCTTATTAACATTTGGGCAACTAAAAAAGATTTAGGACATTATGTAAATCTTGAAATAGTATAATAATATTGAACCACATCTTAATTAATATCAATCAACTTTGCATAACTAGGAATTGGACCCGGGTCGGGTGCAACCGGATTACCCACAGATAGACCAGATGATCTTAGAATTCGGGTAATTGTAGGTGGGTAACCCGTCGGTCAACCCGTTGTGAAAATAAAATCGAATCATCTGGCCTTACCAATTTTGCTAACCAAATGCTAATTGAGAATAATTTATCGTGCAATATATCCTAATAATGAAATTTAAATCAAAAAGATTAAAAACATTTCATTATACTTTTACAATAGTAAAATTTGGTTGATAAAATGCATTAACTGCATACATATAATATTTATTGAAATATGGTAATAATGTGAAAATTTCTCTAATGTATTATCTATTAAAATGTAAAACATCTAATTAAACCTTTAGTAGAAGTGGAATAGTGGCATTCATTACAAGACTTAGAAGGTATTAAATATTTGCATTTGAACATTCTAACATAATAGTACCAACTGTAATATAATTAATCAATCGTCAGAGTTATCTCAGATGTCTGCCGAGTCGCAATTCTTGCAGCCATAATTTTATTAAAATCTCCTTGTATTTATTAATGCATTATTCTCATATCTTTATTATGTTAAAGGAGTTTGTATAATATAATAATAAGGAAAATTTGCGAAAAAGCTTATACCAAAAGTATGCTATACATTATCAAAAATAATTTTGAGTTAAGTCCTTTTCGCTACTTTAAAACAATGCTGAGAGTATAATGGTATTTTTTTTATTGTATATAAATTTTTATCAGGCTTTCCATTATGATATCGTGTTATAATATTAGATGCATGTTATTGTATATTGATTAACCTACTTATATTATTTATCAATTTGATTATACATTATTTAGTAATTCATCTTAAACAATTTATTAAAGTATTTCATTATAAGAATATTTTAATCCAATAGAATATTTGTGAATCTTTAATTTTTTGAAATATAATTCTGAAAATTATGGCAGCGAGTTGGTATTGTTACTCTCAGAATTTGCCTGTGCCTGATCTGTTAGAATCGACATTTTGAACCTTTATGATAATTTGAACTTCTTGGATTGATAGAATATATATGTCAAATTGACCAATTTTGATATTAGGGATCAATTAAATAGTATACCCGTCATTCAGCTGCATTCATATTGATATATTTTAGAATTCTGTAAACAAGATATGGGAAGGAAATATTGTTAGAATTCAGTGGATTAGATAGAACTGTCTTTTTCTCTTTAGGCCTATTATAGAGCGCCGGTAGAGGAGAAATATTTAAAAGTCCAGGCGATACAAATAATTCCAACTTGATAGTTTCTTTAGAATTTCGAATAATAATTATCACGTGTATATAAATTGCTTGAAAATAATATTAATGATATTAATTTAGCCGAATTCTTAAATTAAAAATTTTCTTAAGTAAAATATTTAATTATCAATTTACATTTATATAGATTATAAGTTCTAGGATTTATTTATTATTTTTTATACATAGAATCTCTTGAAAAAAATATTTTTATTTTTTGATACAAATATTATTGTACTGTACTGTACATATATGAAATTTTAACCCAATAAATCAAATTTAAAAAAAAATAATTTTTTTTCATAAACTAACTTTACGAGTTAATTTTTTAATTCTCAATAACGATCGTATTTTATTTAATTTATTTTTATTGTTTATAAATCATATAACGTTTCTAAATATAGTTAGTCTATTCTTGTAATTTAACGAATTAGATTAATCACTTGAAAAATTTGTTGCCATATTCATATGCTTTTTTGGTGATTAAATTCCAAAAAATTTATGATAGAAAAAAATTATGGTTTAAAAGCATGTTCTATTAATTAGCGACAAAAGAATCTTATAAAAACTGGTGAACAATTTTATTCAGGAGATAAGAAAACTAAATAACTACAATTTATTTTCAGTGGTGAAAAATTTATTCATCACACGCTTATCTTTCACATTTGCGCAATTAATATCTTCTTTCCTTACACTCTTTTCCAACGTTTATTCAGTTTTTTATTGCATCCTGTGAAATCGTAAGAGTTTCACATATGTATATCGATATCTTTTGCGTTGTCAAAATTTTCGGTATATTTTTGTAATTACAATGCATGCTTGTTTTATCCACATTTTCATATGCAATTGCAAGTTATTAATGCGCGGTCGCAAAGCTTTTGTTCATGTGCCTATCGAGTATGTTAGTTACTTTGCAATGTTTCAGTTAAAATTATTATTATAATAGTATAAATATATTTTTGTAATATTATACAAAATTAAATCCCAAATTTATAGCTAGCAAGATTCAGTAAGAATCTCCAGTAATATTTTATGTTTTAAATAATTTACAAATACTATTTTATATGAAGTATTGTGAAAAAAAAAAATAAATAAATATCGTAAAACGTATTTATTTGGCATATTGATGCAGTACTTAATCAATTTTGTCACAAAGCATGAAAGCATGCATTTTCATTTTTCGAAATTCTTAAAAAAAAAAAAAAAAAAATTATATACTGCATATATAAAATATTTATATTTTTCATTGACGACAAGAAGTCAATGATCCTAGACAAACTACAGTATATTTTCATGAATTTGCGAAAATAGGAGACGCACTATCCTCATCAATTATAATATGTGATTAAAATAAAACATATATAATAAACATGAAATGTAATGTATACTTAAACTCTTAAATTATAAAAAAATTATGTCGCTTATTGATTTAAAATTTTACAGTTACACCGATCATTCATATGACCAGTGGCTTAGAAATTTGATAACGTTGCATGATCTACCGAACGCATTTTTTTTTCTTAATAAATTTATCACTTCAATTTAAAAAAAATAAATTAAATTAATTATGCAAACTTCCAATAATTTAAATGAATGGATTGAAGTATATGTTTCAGGCAAAGATATCAAATGCTACGAATACAAACATTTTAGCAATTTTCAAGAGATTGGTACAGGCGGCTTTGGAAAAGTT
>CAMKVN010000901.1:0-22628 GCA_946474995.1 Funneliformis geosporum
CGTCATCTGTCGGTTCTCTATCATATAAATCACATTCTCAAGCAATTTTTACAAGTAGGCTTTTAGATTTTAAAAGTCTGCCAGATCCAAAAAATGTTGACTATGTGAATTTCTCGGGATATTCTGGTAGGTTTATTTCTTTTCAAGTGAAAAAAAATGTAAATTTATAATTTAATCAATAATTTATTTTAAATTATAATATAGAGTCTTTAATCATTGATTTTACAAAAATCAATATGTCAGATATTTCAAATGGTATTTATATTTTATAATATTTTAATTTATTAATGTTTATTTTATTCCTAACTAGATTTAATACAAAATATAGGCGAGTGTAAAGAATATTAACACAACATTTATTCCTAAGTAATTATTGTATTTAAGATTTCATGGGATATAATCTTTTAAATAAATAATTTGAAAAATTGATTCTAGTAAACCTTTATACAAATATTTGTATTTTTTAAAGCTATAATTTTCGTATCTTCGTAAATTTAAGACGAGTTTATCGAGTAACAAATTCTAAACTATTTAATATTATTATATGATTTTCGGTCTGGAATAAACGCGCTTATCATATTTAAATTATTAAAATGTTAAGTTTATGACCTTAGTTTTGACGTTATGATTACGAATTTACTCTGTTAATTTTTTAATTCTTTTTTTTATACAACAAATTATAAAAAATATTATACGAAAAAATAATAGTCACTGCGCCATGCATAATTATTTTCCTCTTAGTTTATAATTTATCATACCATAATGATTTAATCTGTGTTTGTGCTTTGGTTCGTATTAAAGATTCGATATGGCGGTGATCACATGATCTAATAATGGGCATTTAGTCATATTTGTTTACATAAGTATAATAATCTTATTGAACATAAAAGGGCGTCCTTACTTAAAAATGAAAAGGTTTCTATAAAAGTTATAATCTATTTGTAATAAAAACATTACAATTTTTGAAAATGAATTCTAAAGAAAAGGTAAAGAATCGTAACTGCTGTTATTGCAAAAGTTACTTCCATTATAAAAGTCTCGCTCAAGTTGATTGATGGCCGTTTGTGGAGTATTGATTCTTGATATCCGAAAAAGTGTGTCATTATTGTAAACAGGAGTTAAACTTTGATTTATAGAATTCGCATTATTAGCTAAATTTATAAATCTCTGTCTTTGAAATTGTGTGTAT
This sequence comes from Funneliformis geosporum, assembly GCA_946474995.1. Taxonomy (NCBI): domain Eukaryota; kingdom Fungi; phylum Glomeromycota; class Glomeromycetes; order Glomerales; family Glomeraceae; genus Funneliformis; species Funneliformis geosporum. The sequence continues at coordinate 1,190 of CAMKVN010000901.1, forward strand.
CGTAAATTCCAAATCACTTCTGTTGCTAGATTGATTATATATTGTCGATTATGTGATCGTAATCGTAACCTATTTGCTTCGCGTTTCACATTCTGCTTCATTATTTGTTTTCCCGTTAATATTTGAGTCATTCTCCCGTTCCTTGCATGAGCTGCAAGTACATTTGCATTACTGTTGTAGGGAAGAATATAGAGGTCGTGGTAATTTATGTGATTTAAAAAGTTACATAATGTCGAACGGGTGGATATCATTCTAGCACGTCGTGTATGCATTTCGAAATTTCTTTGGGAATAAATAAATTTTTTTTTAACGATAATATTTTTCAGCAAAATGAATTGGGTTTGAATCGATATTTTATAAGGAATTTTAACAATTATTAAAAAGTAATTATTTTTATTTATCTTAAAAGATAAGATTTTGTTAATGTAATCGAATTAATAATTCATTATTTATCCTCATAAAATAAATAATAAAATTTTCCGATTGTTTTATGTATAAATGGTGATCAAATTATCGAATTTTTAATTTCTTCTGATAAATAAACAATTATTTACCAATGCATTTTATTTTATCTCAATAAATTGAAAAGAGATAAGATGTCATTTGTTGAATTTAATATATTCTTATCGTTATCGGTCACACAAATGAATGGCGATCATAGGTAATGAAAAGGAAGATCTTAGTTTTTTTCCTATTATATTTTAACGATCATCCACGTTTTTTTTCAAACATCGCATCGTGAGACGTTAATTCTATTTTTTTTATTTTAAGAACGCCAAAGCACAAAATACAAAAACGCACTAAATTATAAACATTTAAATTTATAATTACTCGATACAACATTCAGCTCTTTTAGAAACGTTTTTCCATATTAAAAATAATTGTAGTATAGCAATATATCGAAGATGCTATGCTCTTATTATTATAATATAATATAATCAAACGATAATGTTTTGATTTACAACTTTTAAGAACACAAGGAATTTTCTTGCTTCACATTTTTATTTTACGATTCAACGAATTGTTATATTTTAAATTTAGGTCTCGGTGAAATATAATTGGATCTAAGTAATTTTCAGTCATTTTTCAAATGTTTCTCCTAAATTATTTTCGCCCGATTATTAATAAATTACTTTCAATTTAAAATAGTATTTTAATACTTTATTTTATCAGTACTAATAAAAGTATTAAATAGAAATTATTAGAAAGATCAATTAAAACATGATGCTTTAACATAAATATGATAATGATAGCAACTTTATTAATTGAATAAAACACTATATTGTCCATGGAATGCGTTTAAAACCTTTTTTTTGTAGTAAAAGATAGTTTCTTTAGATTTAAAGAGATAGAAACTCAATTTGATACATTTTTCATGGATGATGTGATAAATTCATGTTTTGAAACGAGAACTTTATCAATTAGTGTTCGTTTAAATTATTTTCTGAATAAAATTAATTTTCTTGTATATGTTTATTATTTATTTTCATAAATGAATAAGAATATCCTTCACACTTTTCAATCTTATTTATTAAAATGATAAAATAACTTTCTTTACACACAAGGATAATTCAAAAATATATAAATGAAAATAATAATCTTACCTTCAATACTTTTGAACTTACGCCATCGTAGGATTTTAATATTCATATTGCCAATTACAAGAAACGACTTAATTCGTAAGAGTAAAAAAAAAGATTTTTGTTTAAGTATTATATTGCAAGGTTTACTAATCGGAATTTTATATTTGTAAGTTGTTAAGGTTCCACGCTAACACAAATTATTTGCTAACATTGAGTTTAATTACGTTTAAACTATGAAAGAAATAGACACGAATTAATTATATGAAGGGTCAGCTCAACTTTATTGATATAATTTAAAGAAGAATGAATTATAAATGAGCAGAGATTTAAGTTCAAGAGATAAAAGTTATTGTTTTATTAGAGATTGGTAACGACTCTGCCCTTTTCCAAGGCAAAGTTACAGAGTACTTATATAAAATAATCAAATAGAAATAAAATATGTCCTATTTATATATATGATAATGTAATAAATATAATAAATATAATAAATCTATCTAATATAAACAAACTAAATATAATAAATCTAACAAATATAATAAATATCATATTCGTCAGATTTGTTAACCAAATAAGTTGACTGTTGTAGATCGGCGCGCATGGATCACGCATACTTGACAGAAGGTTAAATATTTAGAAAATAGTACAGTATTTATGAGATTTTTGAAAAGTCTTTAAAGATTTAGGAAATATATCCCTTAAGGAATCGGGTACATTTGGTAAGCTAGTTATTCGAGTATTATTACAGTCAAGATAAGTTAAAGAGTTGGGTAAAGTTGGTAGGATTTTTATTTTAGTATAAGAGCAGTTAAGTTCTGTTAAGGAGTTGGGTAAAGTTGGTAGGATGGTTATTGGAGTATCAGAGCAAATAAGTTCCGTTAAGAAGTTGGGTAAAGTTGGTAGGATAGTTAGATTAGTAGAAAAGCAATGGAGTTCCGTTAGGGAGTTGGGTAATGTTGGTAGGCTAGTTATTTGGGTATTATAATAAAGGAGATTTATTAAGGAGTTTGGTAATATTGGTAGGATAGTTATTGGAGTATTAAAACACCAGAGATCTATTAAGGAGTTGGATAATGTTGGTAGGATAGTTATCGGAGTATCAGAATAGTCAAGTTCCGTTAATTTTCGATGTCTTTGTAATCCTCCTAAGGCATTTAATATGTCATCCTTATTAGATTCTGTAATCCTTAAACTTTCAATAATATCATCATAAATAATATTGGATACATCATCTATTTTCATCTGATCAAATTGACGAATAAATTCGAACTTATTTGAAACATTATTATTCTTTTGATAATTAATTTGATCAAATCGAATAATTTGAGAATCTTCTAATAAATTATTTACGTTAGAAATAGCTTCGTAGTTATTTGATTCGTAATTATTCATTTGATTGTTTTCTATTTTGTTTGTTTTCGATATAATTGCATTTAATTTATCAACTACTTGATCCATTGATGGACGATTATCTGGCTCATTATCCCAGCAGCACCCTGAAATTAATTAGATAAAAATTTAATAATCATTATATATTCTTATAAATAATTTTATAATCAACTATTTACCAGTGTAGATATTCACATAATCTTCAGGTGTGCCAGGAATGATTCTTTCTCTAAGTCCTCAAAATTTCGATAGCTAAACTTATGTCGTATTCTTCATCCTTATTATAAAAAGGAGGTCGACCGCTTGATATCTCCCACATGAACTGTAAACGTCGCTTTTTTCGTTGAGTTTAAATTGTGGTGAAGTATTGTCATTTCTTCGTCTGTTAAAAAATTTTGGGTCAACATAAGGAATTACTCCAAAAGTTTTTGACTGATTAGTTTCCGCTTCTATCCTTTTCGATAATCCAAAGTCGGCTAGTTTTATGACACCTTGATGAATTAATATATTTCCGGAATGCTATTTAAAGCATATACTGTAAAAAAAAATTGTTAATTATAAACAGAAATATTCGTAAGAGAATACTTATTATATAAATTTACCAAATATCGATGCAAAATTCCTTCGTTATGTAAACACGATACAGCACAAGACAATTGGTATGTCAAGTTGTATGTATCTCCCAAGCAAGCTTATCATAATTTTCCTTCAAATATTTTTTAAGCGCACCTCCGTCAGCATATTCCATTACTAACCAATATTTTTTCAATTGATCACTTTGATTTTCTAATTTTTTTTAAAAAAAAAAAATTATAAATAAATTAAATAATGATGTAATTCCCAAAAATCGGATGACATTGCTATGAAAATCAACCTCCAGTTGAAGTTCAAGCTAAATTATTAGAATATAAATATTAGCTTAATATACAATAGATTTTATATTAAATAGACCGAAATAATCGAAGTGAACAGAAATAGAATCTGTTATTTTGTACTTACCTCATGAATAATTTTTTTAATGGTATTATTACTAATGTTATGAAATGATTTTAACGCAAAATGTTGATTTGAACTTTTCCAATTTGCACGATAGACTTTCCCAAAGCCGCCTGTACCAATTTCTTGAAAATTGCTAAATTATTTAAATTCATAACATATGATATTTTTTCTTGAGATATATTCTTCAACAGACTCATTTGAATTATTGGCAACTTGCATTTTGATTGATTAAATAAATTAATTACAGTATATTGTATATTCTTGGAGAAAAGAAAAAAAATGCAATTAGTAGATCATTTTTTGTATTAAATGAAATTTCTAAGCCACCAGGTCATTAGTATTCGAGATCGACAACCGCTAATAAAACCATTAAATAAAATAAATTTGCTTTAAGATTTTTTTTTAAGGCGTATAAACAAGATTAAAATAAAGTAATGAAATTTGTTTTACAAAAGAAATTATTTTTATTTTTTAATTAGACAGATCGTAATTAAATAGATTTTTTTTTTAAAGAAAAAAAAGAATGAATTCATAAAAAATTATACATATGCATATAGTAAATCATTTTCGTTTTTGTTTTTTAAAAAAAAATCATCCAATAGAATAATTTGTATTTGATCAATTTAAAATATTCCTTCTCTAAAAAGTAATTTAAAATATTCTCGAATTACCTTCTAAGTTAATCTATAAATCAAGCAAATCAAGTAAATCACGGTCTTTAGAGCTTAAAAAGGTCTTAAAAGTTCTTTGTTAAGTTTATTCAAAAAAAAAAAATTCGGGGGATACGAGTCAATAATAAATGATCGGCACAAATTTTATGACATTTTTTTTTTTTTGTCGATTCTAACGTGACACAAGGCAAACCGCCGACGTAATGAGAATAAAAATAATGGAATTATCCTTTGTATAATATTCGAATATTCGCTTCAAATATTTGAAACTCAATTTGAATTTCAAGCGGAACTCTACTGTATATATTATTGGTAAAAAATGTATATTTTTTACGTAACTCAAAATTAATTACATAGATTATAATTGGTGTTAAATTTTTAATTTGGAATATTTCCTTATTAAAAAATTAATATAAAAATATTTTACAAATTTATCCAAAGAATATTTTTTTAAGAATATGGATGAAAATGAACCACAAGTCGTTCTTATTGCAATAAACCATTTTCTAAAAAATTTTGGTGTAAAGAATGTGATCCTCGGAATATAATTGCAAGTGAAAATTATGACATTGATAAGTTCATCAAAGATAATATGTATGATGCAAGACATAAAGTTCAAAAAAATTTTCTTGAATGGGTACCTTATGATAGATTAAGAAATATAAAAGAAATCGGTAAGGGGGATTTGCAAAGTTATGATGCAATATGGATGGACGGTAATTCAAATTTTGAAAAACAAGGTGATGGATAGCTCCAAAAGCTATGATGGTTGCTTTGAAAAAGTTAAATGGATCTTAAATAACTAAGGATCCAGAAACCAAAGAATTTATTAGGATTGTAACATTTGTAAATAAAGGAAATTTGAGAAGTATTCTTTCAAATAAACTAATATGGCCATATAAAATTAATTTATTACTTGGTATAACTTTTGACCTTCATATTTACACGATTAGGATATTGTCATAAGGATTTTCATATTTTATCAAATGATAATTCAGAATTTGGATTATCAGGACCGGCAGATAAGCAAAATTCGGATAATAACATTCATGGAGTATTACCATATATGCTCCAGAAGTCTTGAATAGAGAAACATATACAAAGCTTCAGATATCTATAGTTATGGTTTAATTATGGCCGAATTGTCATCTGGGAATCTTCCATTTTATAATAGAAAACATAACTTAACTTTAGCCTTAGATCTATGTAATGAACTTCGTCCAGAATTTGGAAAAGAAACTCCTGAATTTTATAAAAAATTGGCTTATAGGTGTATGAATGCTAATCCAAATCAAAGACCAACTACCGAAGAATTGTGTGGTATTTTAAATTTTTAGAAGCTTTCTGTTAATTATAATGTTTATACAGATACTGAAAAATATGCATATTATGGAAAAGAAATAGCGGAAGGATTTAAAGAAGCTAATAAAGAGATACTGTACAAATACATCAATTTCAAGTAAAGCAAATCCTTATGCTTGTATATACAAGTAGAGCTTTTCATTTAAAGATCCAACGAACCCTATAATTCCGCTCTTATTACTTCATACCTTGAGAAAGGTGAGAATTGTGAAAGTAATTTATATTAATTTTTAAAATCGTCTCGATAAATACTAATTTAATAAATTAATAAATTCAAGATTCTAAATTATTTGATTCAGACATTCCAATCGATTAGAAGGTGTTATGTATTATTATTTAAATATTCAAGATTTTTTTTTAAGTACAAACTATAATAATTAAAGAATTTTTCTTTATGCAAAAAAAAGGAACTAATATTACAAGAATTAGTCTATTAATTTGAATTCTATATACGAAGTTATATTTGTAATTCTTGGCTATTCAAAAGCTTGAGTATAATTATTCGGATTGTTAAATAAATTATAATTAATTAAATCTCTTGATGCTATTGCTTCATTAAAACTAATTATAAACATAGTAATGTTGGAATATTCTTAATGTGGTGCCCTTCTTTTGAATTGAGATTTCGATCTTTTGATGATTATAATTTAAATAGCAAGATACTTGAAAATGATAAACTGAGGCCCCTATTAATAAACCTTGTTTTGTAAGAAGGTCTACGACTTTTGATTTTGCTTATCTAGCCTAAAAAGTCAATCATATTTAAATCCTTATACTTGCTGGAAAAATATCTGATAAACGAATTTTATACTTTCAATATCAAGTCTTTCTTTGAATGGTTTTTTTATTAGAGATTATTAGAGAGAAGATATAATACAATACTTCAAAAAAGTGACGTTAACATAACTATACATCGTTGAACGCATCTTGCGATTTTGATAATTTTTCCTTTCAGCTCATTAGCTCAATTTAAAAAGAATGAATAATTAAAGTGTTTGTCAATAAAAAAGAAAATAGTAATCTTCAAGTGACATATTCTACAATCAAAAACCGACCATCCATAGCCTCATCATGAATAAAAATTTAGAAAATATTCAGAATATTTATTATGTAATAATAAAAATATTAATATTTATGTGTGAGATCCTGATTTTCATACAATCTTCACAGTAAAAATTCTTCTGCTACTAAAACTATATTATATAAATTCCACGGAATTTTCGATATCACTTAGTTTATATTATATTTTTGTTCACTACTTTCAATTATGAATGATTTATTATATTATTTAAAAATTTAAATTTCATTCTCATTAACTTCATCATCTAATTCCAACAATTCTAAAGATTTTTCTAAATTTTGAGAAATTACTTCGATTTCTACTTTTTGTTTTTCATAACTTAGAACTTCTTGTTGAAACTTTTTTAATTGTTCATCATTTTCTTGAAGTTTTGCTTTTAATTCGGAATTATTACGTGAGAATTCTTTATTTTCTTCTAGAAGCTTGTTGTGTAGTTGTTTAAATCTTTTTTTTCCTTCTAATTTTTGCTTTTCCAAATTTATAACTAGCTTTTCAAATTGCTTATCTCTTTCTTGAAGCATTTCTTTTTGTTTAGAATTAATACGTAAGGTTTCTCTGTTTTCTTCTTGAAGATTTTCATGTTGTTGTTTAAGCCTCTTATTTTCTTCTAATAAATCCTTCAGTTTATTATTTAATTTATCAATACAAATTACAAGTCTGTCAGTCATGATTCCATCGTCCAAGATTTTTCTCACGAATTCTCGACTTTAAATCGAGTATTACAACATGATCACATGCCAAAATGTCAATCTTTATATATTATTAGTTAGCGTTAGTATAGTGGCGCCAAAAAAATATTACATCACTCAAATAAATTTTAAAATGGTAATATCTTGTGATTAAAAAGGCGCAGTTTAATTGATAAAATTATTTGCCCATTGCAAAAAAATTTTATTTGTTTACATGCAATACATTTGTTTATTTTGCTGCATCAATGACGGCTTTACTAATTTCAAAAGTAGCAACACTTCACGGAATCATTGAATATTGCAGAATACTATGATTTCTGCAGTAAAATTTATATACAAACAATTAAACATTATTGAACTACTTTCCTCTGAGATTGACGACCTAAACTTCATTATTTTGAGTACGTGGTGTTTGTTTGATTTATGATTGAATTTAAAATTATTATAATAGGATTGTGTATTTAATTATCTAAAAGAACTTTTAGAATAATGAAAATAACTATAATTTTATAAAAGACCATCTCTGAGTTCACAAAATTTGATTAAGATATTTGACTTAAAATGATTATCTGAACCAACAATTCTTTTAAAAATGTATTAATCTTTGTGATACTAGTAGCCTTCATCTTATTTTTGAATATTGGTTGGCCGTAAATGTTTAAATATCCCTTTAACGAAAATTTGCTACATTTATATCTCGTTTAAGAGTTGGAATCGAAACTTGTTAAATTGTCAAAATCGAAATCGATTTTAAACAATCAAACGATATAATATATGTTACAACAAACGACAATAACTTTGGAGATAACAAAATGAAATTCAGGATTCAAATCTAAATGTTGAGAGATATTTTTTGACAATAAGGAACAATAAGAATGAAAGTAAGAACAAAATTTATATAAAATGCTACATTGCTTGTACATTACAATAATAACAATATAAATTGTTTTATATATATTTCCATAGCAATTTAGAAAAAACGGCTTCTGCAATTCCAAAGGAAATATCAAATACAAAGGCAAAGCATTAAGACTATTATTTACAATATCTCATAATATAATACATTTTAAATAATTTTGTTGCCATGTCATATTATTAATCATATCGATTTCGTCACAAATTCACCTGAACTGCGGCTAAAATTTGGTTTTGGTCGCCATTAAATTTGGCTATTATATTGCAATCCTAAAAAAATTTAATTCTGAACAAATCTTATCGATAGATAAGATAATTATTTTAAAAATATACAATACCAACTTATAACTTGCAGTGTTGCGTCTTCTAATAAAAATTTTTTTCTTTGTTGCAGAACTTTTTATAGTCCTCTTTTTCGATATTATATACATTAACCCATTCCTATTTAGCGAGTTTGAGGAAATAATTAAATAATTCTTTAAACTGGAAAATGGAAGTATAAATAAATAAATTGTGCTATAAAAATTTTGTGCTGATCATTTATTGACTTTTCCGAATTTTTTTTTTTTGAATAAATTTTTCAGAGTTTTGATAATTTTAAGCTAAAATAACAGTGTTTTTTGCTCACTTAGAAGGCCATTCAAGCTTAGTATGTCGTATATGTAAATATTGTAATATCAAAAGAAATTCCTATTCAAATTACTTTTTATGGACGGAATATTTTAAAATTGATCGTATTTTATTCCTTTACTTGAATTTCTTTTCCGCGATATACAAAGTCTTTAAAGTGTTTTCTAAAAAAAAAAAAAAAAAAGGTAATTATAGCTAAAATGACAAGAGGAAATTCATTAGAGCAAGATATGAGATTATTAATCAATAACCCAAAGTATAGTGATTTAGAGATTATATGCAGGGACAAAAAGAAATTACATGGTTGTAAAACGATTTTAGCTGCAAGATCTGAAGTATTTGACAGATTACTTGGATTACTTGATAGTAGAGTAGGAGAAAGTTATGAGAAACAAATTTCTTTTTCAAAGATCAATTCTTCAGGAATCCACTATTCACTAATGAGCTAGTATTTACCAATATTTTATTATTTGTAGTTATTCATTACAATGGTTTACGTAAAAAGTTTAGCATTTAATAAACTTTTTATAAAGCATGATCAGGTGTAGCCTTATAATTGTACAGCGATTATTTACATTAACGTCACCGAAGTGACATTAACTATATACATATATTTATAATTGAATAACGGAGTCAATATTACCATATTAGAAAAATACCAATTTTAAGATGAAATAGCGATTTCGATAGAAAAAATTAAAGAAATTTGGAATACCAATATAATTATATTTTTTATTAGAAATTTCACAACTTCTTCGACATGATTTTAGATTAATCATATTTAATAAACATTATACAATTATCATCAATTAAATCTGCAAAGATTTTATTAAAAACATAAAAAAAAAATATTTACAGGTCCCAGTCAGTAAATTACTTTTCTACATATCTAGATGACATACTATTGTAATTCCCAGATTAATATCAAGCTATTTACGTTTCACCGCCGAACTTTTATTCGCGTCATAAATATATCCCAAAATGTCCCATATTTTTACCTTTATAAAAAATTAAATAATCTTTGACTTCTTTGACTTCTGTCTATCTTTGTGGACTTCGGAACTTATACAATTAATTCAAATAATTCAAAACCTGATAAAAAATTAAGGATGAATTCTTTGCAAACTGATGCATGGAATGAGTTTAGTGCTCAAAATATGTTGCCAGGATTTAACATTTGGACGATCAATGAAATTATTTTTTTGGAAGAATTCAAATGTTATGAGTGCCGATACTTATATTTTCATGATGCCATCGTAGCGTCATAGTAAAGATTGACGGGATCGCTCGCAAACTATATTGACCAAACCTAAGAAGATAATCAACCCAGTTCCTCAAGTTCGATAAAATATGATAGTGATTCTACTCGAAGATAATTAGTTTATGATATATATTATAATAATTTAAGTTTCACCTGTTGGCCATTTTACGTTAAACAAAATCGATCGTCTTGTGGGCGCAGTTTCACACTTCAAAAAAACTATTTTATAGAGAATAAATAAAAAATCTATTTACATATTAATACTTTTTTTATTATCATTTGTTAAGTTAAATATTTTTTATAAATTGTTGCAACTTTATTATTATCTTTATAAAAAGTATTTTTTTTTTTTTAAAACGTAATTCTTTTGAAAATTACTATCAAAGTATTAATTATTTCCGGATTAAAACAGTTACGGCCATACACAGTGAAAAGCACCGGAACCCGTCCGATCTCCGAAGTTAAGCCACTGATGGCCCAGTCAGTACTACGGTTGGGGACAACGTGGGAATACTGGGTGCTGTAACTTTTTTTATTAAAGAAAAAAAGAATTCATTTCTTACTTCTTAAATTCAAAAATATACTTATAATGTTTTACAATAATTCAATATAAAGATTTTATAAATCGTTTTGAGATTTTATTGTGATCGTCATATTGAGAATCGTTCAGACTTTATAGATTTTTTTTTAAAAAAAAACTAGCAAAAAAAATTTATTCAATAAAGATATAATTATAATGTTCATTTTACATTTATTGTAAAAGCATTCTTTTACAAGTACATGTAAGACAGCAAAATTTGGAACATAAAGAAAAGTAGATTTCAATAAATCAAAAATATGAATAAATTAGTATATATAAAAGTACATGCATTAGTTTCAAATTACTCGTAGAGGAAATATGATAGTTCAAACTTATCCATATCTTGTACTTTATTCTCCGTATAAAGCTTTTTAAACCTAAATGTTTGTATTCTCTAAAACATAATGCGTCAACATCTAAGTTGTCATAATTCTGAATATTCCTCCACGTGATTATTGGCTGAATGATAACGAATAGGGTTTTTTCAAATGTTCGAAAGTTTTCTTAAAAAAAAAAATAAATAAAATAAAAATAAAAGATTTTTTATTCTTTTAATATTTAAATCTAATACCATTTTTCCAAGAGCCCGAAACTTATCGAAAGTAACTCTCAGTTTCGACGAGTTTCAACGTATTTCGACAATTTCGACTTTCGACAATTTCGATGGATTTCAATGGCTTTCGCTGGTTTTCATTGAATTTTGATAAGACTTTGACAATGAAGTATTAAAAAGTACCGGAAATTTTATTTTGAGGTGATTGAAAATGTTTACTAAAGTTTTGATGAGTTTACTACGTTTAAACTTTCGCGGTTTTTGCCCTTAAAAAAATTTATAGTATGTCTTCAAAACTAATTTCGATTTTGCCACCTTTCGAAACCTCAGGGTTTTGTCTGAGAACCTTATTTCAATCCCCTTAGAACAAAGTGAAAGGGTTTTTAAAGATGTAAGCGACAAATTATATTAGGTCACGTGAATGGAATATTATCCAGGAAAAATTTTTGTTGGAACCACTACTGCGGTATGATATTATTATCAATTCCTCCTTTTTTATCGATTTATATTTTTTTCATGTGTTGGGCATAGCGTTTTAAAAGAATAGGGTAATAAGTAAATTTGAACTCTTTCCAAGAGAAAATTTTGGATTAGAAATTCTTCAATATATCAATTTTCCATCAATATTTTCATGAGATACATAAATTTTTTTAAAAAAATGTAATGATAAAATAAATAATGGTAATAATTTTCATTATTTATATTAAAGGGAATCTTAAACCTTCTTAATGCAAAAAGGTTTAATTAGATTGGTCTTTAAAACAAGGGTTGTTAGAATATAATCACGACTATTTTTCATGTGATACAAATCTTGGATTGATTCTGCCAAATTCGGAACCTGGGTTTTCAAGAAAAAAAAAACTATTTTTGGATCGATTGCCAAAATTTAAGTTGGTACCTAAATTAAATTATAAAGCACACTTCCGGAACATTTTAATAGATTGGCAACGATTAAATTTATGATCTAAGTCGTTACTTTAATTAGGAATCAAGTATTCCTAAGTTGTGTTCTTATTGAAGCTGAATATAATACGATAATTGCGAGTCGAAAAGACACGAAGTAATTAGATAGCGTAGTTACAGCATTTCCGAAATCGACCGATGGCTCTCTAAAAAATATGATTCGCGTGAATTATATTATAATTTAATCTCTTATCGAAATTTGAAAATTTATATGTACAGTATATGTTTCTTAATTCCAAACAAAAATATAGCAAAATTGATAAAATGTTGTGGATGCGATTCGAAGAGAAAAGTGTTTTAGGAAATCATCAAAAATTAAATGTACTGACTGCACAACTTATAAATGAAAACAGTGAAACCAAAGCCTATCTTTATTACTTTGCAAGCAAGATAATAATGAAAAAATATGTGTTTTGTGTACGACATGAAATTTCCTATCAAAATCTTTTTAATGTTCAGTGGAATAAAAAAATATTTTATTTTTGAAAAACAAATTCAGAAATTGACGTACTTAATAAAGGACTTGGAACTATGGACAAGCTAATAGAAGTCCGTCGATATTTCTTGATTAAATTAGAATTTTCTTTATGATCACACAATGATTTGATATCAATGTTAAAAGAAATATTTTGCAATTAATTAACTGAAAAATAATCAACTATCAAATCTCGTTTAATTTTTTTTTTTTTTTAAAAGAAATAAGAATTAATCGAAATAAAAAAATTTGAGAATAGTAAATATTATAAAATTGTATTGTTGTGCGTTAAATTTAACTCTTTTAATTTAAATGTCCAATGTAGAAGAATTTCCAGTTATATTAAAAATTCATGGTTTTTAAGTTTTTATAATATATATATATATATATATATATAATATTGTAATTTTAATACTCGAATATGGTAATAAAATCTGTGACAACAGAAAAAATTTACAATTATTTTCCGCCAGAAAACGGAAACTTTTTATAGTGAACAAAATTCCTTTATTAACGTCATTTTTAACTTCACAAAATTTAATTATTTCGATTAAGCTTTGAAGAAAAACGAAAATATTTAGCTAAATGTGATTACTGGGGTAAATTAAATGAAGGAAGGATAATTATGAAGTGGAATAATGACAATACAAAAAAAAAATTATAACTTTACAAGGGTTTATTCTAAACTATTATAAAATACTTTGTTAGAATTTCTTATGATTTGATTTTAAAAGTATAAAAGACAATTTACTTTTTTTATTTAATGTTAACTTGAACTAATAGCGATAAATTTAAGAAATATTATTGCTTATTTATAATATTTTTAGAAAGGGAACAAAAGATAATCCGTATGTAAAGAGTAGTGATATTTATGAGATTTTACAAACATTACTTGCTCTAAATAATAATAACCAACAAATATTTATAAAGTGAATGTTTAAAGATCCATATCAAAATTCAAAATTCAAAAATAAAATATTTATCACATAATTTTATACATTAAGATGACAATTTTAACTTTTTTTCTTTATAACATCCTTTATTAAGATTTTCATCAGGAACTCTTCATCATTGATAACAATTGTGTTGCAACTGTCGAGTGATTTTTTAAATAGGTGTTTTCTCAATAAAGGGTTTATTTTTATTTTTATTTTATTTTTTTTTTAGGCTTTGGATAATAGATTTTCGATTTATTTATTTTCATATGTTGTTTAATTTGTTATATAAATATACGTTTTTTGATATTACAGTATATAATACATATAAAATCTGGACTTATTTTAAAAATTCATATTAAACATATACAGTAAAGTGAAGATTTCTTTTTTTTTGTCATGTAGGTCCGATGACGTAATTCGTCCGTCATTCGCATTATAACCAATGTTAAGTATGCTAATCTTGCATGTTGATTTAGAATTGCTTTTCTTAAACGACTTTACTTATATACGACGCTGAAATTTTTTTTTTACATATCTCGAACTCCTGAACGAATTCTAAATTATATTGGAATTCACATTTTATTTAGTTTTTAATCGTTCATTAATAAAGCTTAATTCATTTGAAGATTACTTCTATAATTATTTTTAAACAAATTTATCCAACTTTCTACATATAATGATTTATTATAAAAGAATTTTCAGACCTATAGAAATTAAAAAATATTTTTTGAATTTCCTGAATTATCTAAATCGTGTAACAACCTTCAGTAAGCTAATTCTGGGCGTAAAAATCGTATAAAACAATAGAAATTCTTACAATTTATTTCCAATTAGGGAAAAGTTCATTAAAAAAAAAAATATTTATTTGAATTCAAAATTAGATAGAATTTCTTCATTCATTATAATATATTTTGACCGAATATAATGGCTGATAATAAGTTTTTACCAAGACTATCACAAAATCTACTCGAATGTTTAGAGGATAATGAATATTATGATGTTACGATTGAAGTTGGAAAGGATCCATATGTAAAAATATTTCGCGCTCATATGATAATTTTATATTATCGTTCTCCTTATTTGCAAAGAGCTTTGTCCGCTAATAAAAAGAGAAATGATGGAACTTTGGTACATATTAAATTACCAAATATTTTGCCAGAATGTTTTCATGAAATTTTGAGGTATTTTGAAATCTTTTTTTTTTATAAAAATTATTTATTGAATTTACAAAAATAATTTTTTTATTTTAAGGTATATTTACGGCGCAAAACTTTCTTTGGAAGGATATGATACTTCAGATATCATAAATATCCTTGTCGCTGCCAGTGAATTAAGTCTTCAAGAATTAGTCATACACTTACAATCATTTTTGATTGAAAATAAGGCAACATGGATGCAACAAAATTTTAATTTGATATATCAAACAAGTTTTAAACATAAATCTTTCTTGCAACTTCAAAAATATTGTACCAATTTAATGTCTAAGGAACCGGAAAAAATATTCAAATCCGTTGATTTTGTTTCAATTCCAGAAAACACTTTGATTTCAATCATTCAAAATGAAAAACTTTTAATGAGTGATGTTCAAGTTTGGGAACGTGTACTTAAATGGGGAATCGCTCAAAATCCGGAAATTTCTTCAGATCCTTCTGAATATACAAAAAATGACTTCAATGTTTTGAAGAATACCATACGACAATGCATTCCATTTATTAGATTCTATAATTTAACTTCCAGGGAATTTTTGATCAAAGTTTTTCCATACAGGAAAGCATTACCAAAGGAATTATATTTAGATTTGGTTAAACGGTTTTTAGATAATGATTATAAGCTAAGTGACGAATCAAAACCTCAGAATATTAAAAAAGAGATCAGAAGGATTAACTCGAAAAAAATTGATTCAAAAATTATTACAGATGAACATGCTGAATTAATCTCAAAATGGATTAATGGTATAGATAATAAAGATGAATTTGAAAGTCTATATGAATATGAATTTAAATTATTACTTCGCGGATCTCGTGATGGATTTACGTGTGAAAGCTTTCACAAAATCTGCGATAATCAAGCTCGTACTGTTACGATTTTTAAAGTAAAAGACAAAAACGAAATTCTTGGAGGGTACAATCCTATTTCATGGAAACCTGGAGTGTGGACATTTTATAGTTATACCAAAGAAAGTTTTATATTCTCATTTAACACTAAAAATAACTTTGAAAATCGTATTCTAAGTCGAGTGAAATATAATGAATATGCTATAAAAAATGGGGTGTATAATGGTCCATCATTTGGTAAAACAGACATTAAAATATATGGAGATAAATTTTTTAGTAAGAGCCAATGCATAATGTGTTCTTATGAAAAAGAAATCAGAGAAACTACGAATTATTTTTCTATAGAAGAATATGAAGTATTTCAAGTGAAACTAATATGAAATTCATTTCTACACTAAGAAAAAATTATCGTTTAATTTTTATACAATAGTTTTGAGTATCTCATTTGTTCTTCGAATTTTTATATTTTAGCGATTTTTTGAATTAATTAATTTTTTAGTTTTATATTTAAAGGAATTAAATGTTTTTTATAACAAGCGTGTCAACATATTGTTTTGACTATGATAATTTGATTATTATTAAAAGTCTAATTTTAAAAGTTGTACAACATTTTAAAGGATTTAGACGGCAACTTATGCAACATATACACTATATACATGAAAAACTTTCACGTTTTTCATATTCTGAAATCATATAACATCATCAGTTTTAAGATTCATTGTTATTATTTCGATTAATAGACTATTTACAAGCTGCTTTTTTACAGAACAAAAATTCGTGAATCTACCCTATGTTAATAATATCTAACAGTAATAAACTTTATATATTTATGGTCTGGTCTTGCGAAATTTGATTTTTGAATCATTTTTAGCTTAAGTTGCTATAAGTCCTTATTTTCTCTGTATTAATTGTTAGTTTTAAGTTGATTATAAAATTTAATAAACTAGTATAGTTAATAATTAATTAGGCAATCCAAAACATTATACGACTATTTCCTAAAAAAAAATAACCTATAATATGCGTGTCCGAACGCTAGCATATAGTGACATAAATAATTGATAACCTATAATAATGATAAAAAAACTTCATTATATAGCACTGCCAGGAATTCTCATGATTTTATCATGTTGATTCCTTTTTTGATACCACCCGTAGCTAAAAATTCCAACCGTTATAAAAATTGCGGTGCCGAAAATTCCACTCATTGCACCAATTATAACCTTTATTTAATTTAATTGATCCGATTGATCTGACGGTGTTAAAGGAGATTTCGATATTGAATTATTTGAGGGTGTAATGTCAAGTTTAAACCTGTTAACTCAAGTATAATTTCTAATATCTAACAAATAAATTTTTGAACTCGTTCCGAATGATTTAACATTTGGTCGAGTAATATTGCATATAATACAATATTATATTCTTGAACTTCAAAGAAAATAACAAAAATAAAACTATGACAAATAATTACTTAGCGAAAGCAACAATCATATAATTACCATATAAATTTGCCGTATGAAAAACAAGTGACGGAACTTCACCAACATTCGATGATACTTCTGGTACAGTCCATACAAATGGAGATTTATGGATATCTAATATTGCCAAGTTTGGAGTAACTTTAATAAAGTTGTTTGTTCCCCACCATAAACGATAATTCTTCCATCAGGAGCTAAAATAAACGGTATATTGAGTTACAATAAACTATTAAAATTCAGAAATAAATTTTTTCTTTACAAAAAATTTACCTAATACAGCTGAATGGGAAGCGCGGGATTCAATTAAACTATCACTTTTTGCTTGCTTTATTAAATTAAAAAAAAATCATTATATAAATTTTACAAAATAATTTATAACAATATAAACCTACATACCACAAATGACCAAGAAGCTAATTTGTATCATAAAGATAAATTTGATTAGAATCTACTTCATGAAAAATATTATTAACAAATTCAGAACCTCCAATATATACTATTTGATATTAAAGTCGCAACTATGACCCACTCGTGGTGAGGGAAGCATGACAGAAATTCTTTACAATTTGTCAAAATTTTAGTAAACAACATGAACTGTGATTGGTTATAATTTACACGTGAAATTTTTTATTAACTTGACAAATAAGCTTGCTTGTACTACCGCGTTTTTTTTTGTGAAAAAATTTTTTTATAATATGAAAACTAAAAATTTTGGTACTTGTTCTGTTACAAATTGCACAAATACAAATGTTAGATTTCGTGTTATTACGAAACTTGCATATGCAAAATGCTATAAAAACCAAATGTTACAAGTACTGTATATTCTTATCTTTAAGAAGGAGAACAACTTTGTCACTTTCATTATTTTAGTATAGTAGAAACTAAAAGAGGTCAATGAAGACAAAAGCATAATCAAAAAAAGGAGAACATTAGAACCAATAGAACCCTTAAATAATAATGATATAGGTAAATACAATAATATTTTTTAGTTATAATATTGCTTTTTTAATATATATATTAACTTAGATTTAATTATTGTTATCAATACCAAATTCAAGATATTACATTTGCTTTGAAAATACAAATGCTAACAAAAGTACTATATTACCAATAATGTCAAGAACATAAAAATTTAGAATTGGATACATTAAAATTTGAACATATGATTGAAGAATCCAATCCTAAACTTAAGAATTTTTTTAATTGTTTGATTTTAATCATTCCTAAAGAACATTCTGCTCATAATATAAATGAAGCAAAATAATCAATTGTTTAGTTATGTTATATGATAGCAGGCTTATGAAACAAATTTGTTAATCAATATAAATTAGAAATACGCTTGTATTTAATGGTATCAAATGCAACATGTAAAGCCATTGATACAATGTCAAACCTTAGTTACTTGATATGTACTAAACAATAGATAATTTTAGAAAAAAAGAATGTATAGTAAAAGTTAAAGCATTTTATTGAAAATGTAAATACCTTAAATTTTTTTTATTGCTTTAAAATTTTTTTGATGTATGTTGAATTATTTAATAAAATTAAATATATTTTATAATTAATTATTTTTTATAGAAAAATATATTGCATATTTATAATATATATGACTATCACGTAATTTATGAAATTCGTAGACCAGATTCAGTTTCTACATCAACTGCAAAACATTTTGCTACATGTATAATAAAATCAGTTACAGAATCTCCTTTATACCACTTATTTTTAATAATATATCAACTCACAATTCGTCAAATGTCGATGCATGGAGAATCTGTTGGTACTTAATTAATCAATATACTGGAAGATTTGATATTTCATATTTAGATTATTAGCTATATTTGTTTTCACAAAAACAACCAAATAATAATAATTTTGATTGAATAAAGCATTGACTGTACATATTTATAATGATAATATTATCGAACGAAAGGAAGAATAATCTATGAAAGAACTTCAATTAGTTGGATTCAGTGAGCAATATTTACATTCAGTTCAAGATTATATTAATATATTAAAACTTATTCTATCGATAAATAAGCAATTAGATTAAAAAGTTGCGCAAATTGTTGCTGATTGGCCTAGACAGATATTTATTAGAAAAGCATTATATAAAGAATCGTTATTCCATGAAATTAAATCATTTTTACCTATATTAGTCTACTTCATTTATCATTAACTAGTAGAGAACAGGTTTTATTAGTGCATCATTCTTTTTTTGAAAAATTGTTAATTTTGTCTTTGGTACTGGCAAAAAAGCCTTATCTATAAAAAATAAATCTTTTATTAGATCTTGCATGAGATGGTTGAATTAAAATAAAAAACAAATTATGAAAAAATTTGAACAAACCTGCAAATATATTGAATATCGAACTATAATTGATTTACTTGAAAACTTAATCCTAGTAACTCTTGATATACAGTGGCTTACAAAAGAAATGCAAGTAGAGTTACTTGTCTTTAAAAGCTTATAACTCACCAACCACGAATGCTAGAAACATGGTTTTGTATTTGTTTTAAACATCAAAACCTAGCTAATATACAGTAAAAATTTGAAGTGCGATTATTAAGACCAATTATGCGCAATTTAGCGATCTACATCAAATATTCTTACTTAATAAATTTATGTGTAGAAAATTTTTTCAGTAGCCGACTACCCAAAAACCGATACTGTATTCAAATTTTTCTCAGTGCCGCGATTCTAACAAGCTAAAATTCGTCCAAATCGGATCAGTAGATTAGCGAAAAATCAATAAAGAAGATCTTCGCGTATCATATAAAAAAATATCATTTTATATGATATTGCGACGATCTTTATTGATTTTTCACTGATCTACTGATCCGATTTGGACGAATTTTAGCTTGTTAGAATAGCGGCACTGAGAAGAATCTGAATACAGTATTGGTTTTTGGGTAGTCGGCCTACTGAAAAAATTTTCTACACTTAAATTTATTAAGTAAGAATTGTTAATGTAGATCGCTAAATTATGCAAAATTGGTCTTAATAATCGCAC
This sequence comes from Funneliformis geosporum, assembly GCA_946474995.1. Classification (NCBI taxonomy): domain Eukaryota; kingdom Fungi; phylum Glomeromycota; class Glomeromycetes; order Glomerales; family Glomeraceae; genus Funneliformis; species Funneliformis geosporum. The sequence continues at coordinate 21,819 of CAMKVN010000901.1, forward strand.
TTCAAATTTTTACTGTATATTAGCTAGGTTTTGAGGTTTAAAACAAATACAAATTCATATTTCTAGCATTCGTGGTTGGTGAGTTATAAGCTTTTAAAGGCAAGCAATACTACTTGCGTTTCTTTTGTAAGTCACTGTATATGCAATTCTATTCTGATCGGGTTCATTTGATAAATATGTGAAAACAGTTTTTCAAATTTGGACATTTGCCTTACGTTAGAAATGAAAAATTATAATAAGGTGTCTCTAATATTTTTATCAGATATTTTTTATTGAAAGAATAATAATCATTCCTTTTATAATATATTTTAAAAGTATTTGCCAAATTTTAACGATTATTATGTAGAAAATACACATAGTCAATTTCAAGCAAATACCTCTCCAAATATAACAGCTGATAATATCATAAAGCAGGCTTATATTATTAGTAATATTAATTTTAATTTTTAAATACTTAAAAATTTTTTTTAAAAATTTTTTTAATTCATAACACTAGTCGAACGATGATAAATAGGAGACCAATCGGGTCAAATCTGGGTTGCCAGATTTGACCTGATTGGTCCCCTATTTTTTTGTTTTTTTAGAATCAGGTAATTCCGATTGATGACGATTAATGATGCAGATAGGATACAATAAGATTCCAATCAGAGTGTATTCTTATTGATATCAATTTATTAACATTAAGTTTTCAATCAGATTATCCCTAAGTCATCAATAGAAATATTCTTATTGGGGTTTTTTTATTATTATACAAATAGCGTATCCCGATTGGTAACATTTTATCAAATTTATTTAATACTCGTAATAATA
>CAMKVN010000902.1:0-22608 GCA_946474995.1 Funneliformis geosporum
GCTCTTCGTACATATAGATTCATAAGTACAGAAAAAATATCACGAGGAATCCACTACGAAATTATACTACATTCACAGAAAGTCAGCGAGAAAGGATCTAAGGGTGAAATCACTTTGGATTACTACCAACTGAACCAAGCTAGCCATTTAAGGCAAGGAAAGAATCAATGGTTTTTCGGGCGCCAACCAAACTAGAGGATTAGGATCATTCTAGAAGCAAGCTTCACCATACCATGTAGAAAATTACGCTAAATTTGCACGTGACCTTTGATGATAAAGGATCTGCAGAAAGGCAGAGGCCAATTAAAAGAGAGTATATTATTTAGGAAGGGAAAGGTGTCATCATGTGAGATTTGTTTATCCAAAGTATGTTGATCATGATCGTCGGTTGGGATACCCCCCTTGATGTCCACTTTTGAGTAGGCAAAAAAGAAAATGAGAAAAACAGAAAAAATTTTTTCGAAAAGAGGTGAAGAAAAAAATATTTTAACAAAAAACAATACTGTTTAGACTATTTCAAAAAATTTTATGTGGATAGGGGTGTGGGAAACAAAGAGACGAATATTTTTGAAAGGTGGGGTTTTTTTGTTTGTTCACAGGCTAAGCTGCGGCCGCCGTTGAACGGGCACTTTTTTTAAGTAAAAATTCTTGGAAAAAATCTAACGAGAAAGAGTGTGAGAAAGGAATCGGAGGAATCGAATGGTAGTTGTTTCATACGAATCGGTGTAATATTGACTGAGATCGTACATCTTTTATTTTTTATTTTTTCTAAATATAAAAATCATGTAATATGACATCATTTTGATTATTTTGCGACTTTAGTAATGGTCGAAATCATTTTTACCATTTTGACCATTTCGGATATCCGAAATGATCCATTTTGACTTCACGTATAAATCGCATACTCAAAAGATTAGCTAAAATTATGGTATGGTGCTAGTCGAAATTAATTGCAGATCTACTGCATCACCTGATGTAATACTTTTTTACACTATTTCAGTATTCTGAAGGCAACCAAATAGGCGCGCACTTCATTCATATTTACTAACCAACAGGTTATAGAGAAGGAAATAGATCCTATCTTTAGGACAAATAAATTAATTGATTATAATGTCTTAAGACATATTAATTAATAGATTATAATATCTTAGGTAAAGATGGTATAGCAATTGATTTCAAATTTACAAATTGTTGTAACGTAAGCTAAAATTAGTTGCAACATATGTTGCAATATTATAAGTTACAACATATATAGATTAAAATTAATTGCAACATAAGTTGCAACATTAAAAGTTGCAACATATTAATTACAGTTTTCATCTTTAGTCCTAGAATATATTAATTAATAGATTATAATATCCTAGGCCTAAGACGTATTAGTCTAGTATAAGCAGATTGTCTTAGGATATTTTAATATATTAATATATTAAAATATCCTAAGATAATCGCTATACCTCTCTAAAAAAGGCAAACAAGAGCAATCACAAAACTTTTATATAATAAAACTTAAAATATAATTAAATTTCAATTTGATAAAAAATTCTCAAAACTTAATTTTCTTTAAAATATAATCCAAATATTATTTTTATATTTATTATAAAAATTAATAAATAAAGAAAATTATTTGTAATCATTAAGTATTATGATCAGATCATATAATATTATATTAAAAAGCTCAGGTTATGTGATCATATAATAATCTATTATACTGCATCATACTTATCATATTTCATTTTTTACTATTTAATCTGAAAACTTTTTTTTTAGAGTAACTTATTATTTATTACAGATATCACTCTCAATTTGTAATATGATATTATGATTGATTGATTTTTTTAATAAAGTAAAATCATATATAGTGATATCTAATAAAATTACCTTTCTTAATATGACGAAATCGACAAAACTGAAATGACGAAACTAGTTTTTTATTAATGACGAAATTATTTTACTTAATTACTGAAATTATATTTAACTTGATCTAAATTCTTTAAATTAAAATACATTAAAAATATAATAATTTTATATTTATTTATATAAAAATATTAAAAAGATGAAACTTTTGATGAAATTACAATTTTTCAAAAAAGAGTTTAGTCAGGTATCACTAATCATATATCATATAATCTAATGATCATAACTGTTAGTTATAGTTAAAGTAAATAATAAATAGATTTTTTATTTATATTATGAAATACTATTAATAAATTAAAAGATTATTAAAAATATTAGATTCTGAGAATTTTTTAAATCTTATTATATTTTAATCTAACATCATCAAAAATTAAAATGTAATAAAATCAAAATTTATTAGAATTTGTTTTTTCTAGCAATCTTTCTTTATATATAAAATAAAAAAAAATAAAAAAATTTTACATAATATAAAATATTAAAATATAATATAATTTAATTTAATTTAAAGATATAAATTAAAAATAAAAACATATATTTGAACTAAAACTTAAAAAAAAAATTCTTTTTTCAAACTTTTGTTATTTAAAAATTAAATTAAATTTTTGTATTATTATATTTATTTACTAGCAATTTTTATAGCTTACATTATATAATTAATTAAAAAGTTAAACATAAATTATCTATTATATATAATTTAAAAAGTTTTTTGTTAAATCATTCTGCAAAAACAAATAACTTAACCATTTCAATTAATATATAAAAGAAAAATAAATCACCTAAAATCTTTGATCTATTAAATAATAGATATAACTTAAACAGATATAAATGAAAGACTAATAAAGTAACTCGATTATAAAGATTAAAATCGTATAGGAAAAATCCGAATGTATATAAGTTTAAAGAAGATTGTTAAGAACAATCTTTGTAACAAATGAAAAAAACTATGGATTGTAAAAACTTAAGAATGTGGATCAATGAAGCAAAGCAAACAAATATATCATCAAAGTTGTTTTGTCTAACCAATAAACTCAAATCATTCATCGCAGAGCACACGAAGTTTTCATGTTGACGAGGACCATGAACCAATTGACCGGACATTCAATTCGGATACGAGGTTAAGAGGAAAATAATGTCTTCTGGCTTGTTTTCAATTAAAGTTAGTTGGTTTGTTACGAGCTAACGAGTATCTTTTATTCATCAAAGATAAAAAAAAGAAAATCACTTGTCTGACATTATACCTAAATATATATAATTTAAGAATGAAAACTTTTTTGTAAATGATATCAAGGTAACACGAAAAAATTCGAATATGATTATCATAACCAATAAAACAGCAAGATCGAAAAAAAAAAGGATGATAAATTAATGTTTTCTTTTTTCTTTTTCTTTTTTTTTCCTTTTTTTTTTTTATTTGTTCTTCCAAAGATGTTAAGATTAAATAATAGAATAGTTTCTTTATTACTACCAACTTCTCAAACACCGGGAGTGGCTACAGCAGTTTTGAAGAGCTCACCATTTCGAATTTCTTCTGCATTAATATCCAACTCACTAAAGAATTCTACAAAACTATTTTCATTAAAAGGCAATAACATCATATTAACATCTCCATATCAACGCCCTTTTTATAACGTGGAAAAAGTTGCCACGAGACAACGATCGATATTAAAACTCTTTATGAATTCTCGTAATTCCTTTCGTAATTCATTTTCCACTTTACAACCACCAAAAGATCATAATTCCTTACATTCTACAAAGAACTCTCACTTAAGAAACAATTCAACGGCATCACTTTCTTCGGCATCATCATCAACAAATAACTCTTCTACCGAATCCGAAGAAATTAGCTTGGAAGGAGGAAGAAGTGTGACAGAAAGATTTAAAATATTAACAAAGAAATATGGAATGTCAGCCATAACAGTTTATTTAATAATCTCAGCAATAGATTTAGGGTTAACATTTATTTTAATACAAATCGGTGGAGCTGATCGTGTCAAAAAAATCGAGGATTGGTTTGCAGAAACTTTTGGTGATTGGATTGTCTTGCGAAAAAATTCCTCTGAAAAAGAGGAAGATGGTCAACAAGGCATCGTTGTTACCACTGATACTGATGATGAATCTGTTATCATTAATGTTGATAAAAGATTAAAAAACACACCATCATGGGCTAGTACTTTTGTTATCGCTTATGGCATACATAAACTTTTGGTTCCACTTAGATTGGGTTTAACTGCTGCTATTACCCCTGCTCTGGTTAGAAAGTTAAAAAGAATGGGTTGGAATATTGGAGGTAAACATTTGTAAAACTCTCAACAAGGACAAGAGGGAAAGGAATGTGTGGAGATTTTTTTTTTAAAAAGATTAATTATATAATTAATAATAAAATAAATTTGCAAAAGGGCATTGATATGGGAAAGAAGTTTTTTATTTCGATTGATTTTTAAACATAAAAATTTTTTACAATTTAACTGAGCCAATCATCCATTCATATCCATAAATCCTACCAAGAAATCATTCATATGCCTTTTACTGAAAGGTAGACAACTCGTACTCTTCCTTAACAACAATAATAATTCTAAACAAATATCATCTTGATAGATAAAATGTTCTACTGTCTTATCCTTTTGCCATTGTTCCATTAACCTTAATAAAATATGATAAATTAATGATTTATTATAGTGACGTCTTATATTAGAGAATTCAAATATACCTTGTAGACGTGACATCTTGTTCTATAGTTGTACAATCAACATACAAAATCTTCATAACTATATTAAAAAATTTATTTATATTTATTTACTCATTAGATTAATTCATATATCAAATAAATAAGATAATTTACCATCACATATCTTCAAATTACTTTCAATAATACTACAATCTTCTTCAACATTTTTTGAAAATGGGCGAAAGGGTTTACTTCCTTCCAAAGCATTCATCATAATTTTCGAATCCCATCCAAATAGCCAAATCTACGATTTTTTCAAGAAAAGAAAAAGGGGCAAATTCTTTTGAATCGTTGAACAATGTAATTCATAATATATCTATATATTTATTTTTTTTTAAAAAAAAAAAATACCAAAATATAAGGTCGTCTGAACCTTTTCCCTTTAATAATAAACCTATAAGTTGCATGAGCTTTTGCCGCTTCAAGAAAATCCCCGGCAAAAAAAGCTGTAAATTTGTATTTTCGTATAATTGACCTACGACAGAGATTTTTGATTAGCCGCATGTTATCTCCTAATTAACCATCAACTCACCAAAATCGTAAATGACACTTACTCTTTAACATTAACATCCTCACTTCCTCCTAATTCAATTAAGGTCATATATTTACTAAACCTAACGGCTAATAAAATTAATTCTTCATTAGATTTACAATATAAACCTTCTCCGATAGAAGCCAAGCATCTTGAACAATTCATTGATATCCATTTCTTTGACATTCCTTTTGCCCACTACATAATGATTATTACATTTAGTTAGGGAATGTATACTCACGTAATAACATGCAAAACAATTTTAGTTTGAGAACATGTTGAAATAAATGAGCATGATTTAATTTAGGACTCGTAGTATCGACCAAATTATCCAATTTCATGATATTAGCCTTCTTTAAGTCCATTATAATCTTTATAGCATACTTATGAAATCACGCATAAAAAATTTCCTCGATTAAAATTAGGTAAAAACATAACTTACATCGATTTCCTGTGATTCCTCAACATCAACTCTCAGAACGTTCTCTCTCACATTATTAGGATGCATTAAAAAATATGTATTACCAACCAATCCAACATTTTCTTTAGCAACAATATCCCCGATTATGGCATGTTTGTAATTTTCTTGATGACACATCCAACAATCTATTAATTCTAACCAATGTTCTGATGGCATATCCAATATCTTATTTAACGTATTCTCTTTAATGCATCGTTCTTTACACATTCCACATAATATATTCTTGAGCGAAGAGATTTCTGTTGAACTAAAGGGAGATTGGTAAGTTTCACTCGTACTAATATCTCTTTTCGCAGGCCTTTTACGTACAAACGTACGTAATTTAAGTTTTATATCTATACTCTCTTCAGAGTTTGTTACTATCGGTTGTTCTGACGTTTCGATTGTTTGTACTAAAGGTACTTCGATTTTTATAGGTAAGGTTGCTTTATTTGGTGGTGGTTGTGACTCGAAAATTAATTTTAACGGATATATTCCGAATTTATATGAAGATTCATCTTTTTTGTTTGGTAAACCAACATTAACGGTCATAGACTTTACATTTGGTAATATTTCAGCAAAAATTGATAATTCATTATTTTGATTTTTATTTTCCATGGGTGTTATATAAAAAAAAGTGGACTCGTAAAAATTTTTTGTGATAATCTATTGGATAGACAAATCAAATCAAACTATATAATTGAACAGTAGAAATTCACATCTTTATTTAATAATAATAAAATGAAATTATCAAGAAATATCATAACGCGTTTTCCAAAAATGAGGTTAAATGTAAAAAAAATTTCACCATGTTATAAAAGATTGTATTCTTCATTACAACATACGAAGGATTCGAATTCATTATTTCAAGGTACATATTTTCAATTCAAAAAAAAAATCTCTTGCTTATCACAAATAATTCCATAGAAATTATTTTCGGTAGCGAATACAACAAATACTTCAGCAACAACAACAACTCCGACACCTCAACTACATCCAAACATAAATCATGACAAAATACTTACCATAGACGGTATACCCTACGAACTAGACGAGCAGACAAACGTAACACCCACAGTCCTTTCAAAACTTTTTCGTAAACTTCACTTACAACCACATCACCCTCTTTTCATCCTGCGTACGCAAATCGAAAGTTATTTCCCTCATTTTTCCTATTTCAACACATTCAATCCTATCGTAACTGTCCGACAGAATTTTGATGATTTAGGATTTCCAAAGGATCATCCCGGAAGAAATAGAACTGACAGTTATTACATTAATAAACAAATCATGTTAAGGACACACACTTCGGCTCATCAATTAGAAGTTTTCAGAAAGGGGAATAACAAGTTTTTGATTAGTGCTGACGTTTATAGAAGGGATGAAATTGATTCGTCTCATTATCCCATCTTTCATCAAATGGAAGGCGCTCAAATATTTGATATGAATAATGCAGAACAAGAAACTTTTGAGGATATAAGTTATTTGACTTTACTAGATTCAACTTTAAATGTAAGAGAAGAAGTTTATGATGATACAAGAATTTCTGAAAGTAATCCCACACAATCATGTCATCCGTTGGAACAAGTTAATCCTATTATACAACATTTAAAATTCTCTTTAAATTCTTTAGTTAAAAAATTATTTATGCATCATGATGAAAATTTAAAAATTAGATGGATCGATGGTTATTTTCCTTTTACTAGTCCAAGTTGGGAAATGGAAATTTTTTTCAAAGGCAAATGGTTAGAAATTTGTGGTTGTGGTGTAATTAAACAAGATATTTTAAATAATGCTGGTATGTAAATTGCCCGAGGTTTCTTCCTTAAAAAATAAGTATATTAATAACTTTTTACATAAACAGGTCAAAATGATAAGATTGGCTGGGCATTTGGATTAGGATTAGAACGTATAGCGATGGTATTATTTGATATACCTGATATAAGATTATTTTGGTCACAAGATAAAAGATTTTTGGATCAATTTAATAATTTGAATCATAATGAAATTATAAAATTTCAACCTTTTTCAAAATTTCCTTCATGTATAAAAGATATGAGTTTTTGGTTAGATGATAATCAAGATTTTCATGAAAATAATTTTTGTGAATTAATAAGAAATATTGCCGAAGATTTAGTTGAAGATGTTAAACTGGTATGTGATAATATCACAAGAATTTATTATATTATTATTATTTTTTTTTTTATAAAAAAAAATTTTTTTTTTTTTTAGGTTGATGAATTTGTTCATCCAAAATCGAAAAAAAAAAGTTTATGCTATAGAATTAATTATAGATCTATGGATAGGTAAGAGATGATGTTTATTATTAAGCTATGTACATAAACTAATTAATGTTATTTGTTTGTTAGAAATGTTACAAATGAAGAAATTAACAAGATACAAGAAAAAGTTAGAATAGATGTTGAAGAAAAATTGAATGTTACTTTGCGATAATTAGACAAATATATATATCTCTCTCGTCAATGTTAAGTGAAGTCAAGCTGGGGTTGCTCCTTCCAACCCCACGAACATCATTACATTTTTAAAATGATATTTTAAAGAAAAAATCGGAAACCTTTCATACTAAAATAATGATAATGTATTATTATATTAGTGTTTAATTTAAAAATTTAAAATAATAATTATAAGTAACACATTATAAAGAATTTACCATGTCTTAATACCATCATATTAATAAATTTCTCACGTTCATCAATTGTATTTTCATATTGTTTCAATTTTTCTTCTTTAACCGATTCATTCAAATTATTATAAACCTTTGTAATGGCCATTAGTTGATCAGATATGAATCTTAAAGTATCCGGCAAGGGAGAAACTATAAATAATAATAATAATATTATTTTTATTTTTACAATTGAATGGAAAATATCCTTCGCTTTATAATAAATACCATTATGAGCCTTTGCTTGAGTTCGTAGAAATGATATTTTATTTTCTAATCGTTTCAGTTTTTCAATTCGTGATTCATCTTTAGCCAATTGTTTTTTCAGCTTGAGGTTAAAGGCTTTTGCCTGCGAAATTCCATTTTAAATATTTTAAATACAATCATAAATAAAATTTTTCGATAATATTAAATTAAGATGAATATTTACAGCCATAATTTTTTTCCGTAATAATTCGATTTCTTTATCAACTCCCTCATCCATATTTTCGTCCACATCGAAATTCACACCCTATGTAAGATCTCGTGTCATTAGAAATAATTTTTTTTAAAAAAAGTATAAATTAAATAATTATATAAATATATATATATATATACAAACCTCATTATGCTTTAATACAACTGTAACATTTTCGCGTATGGTAAAAATATTTTGTAACGCGTAGATTTCAAATTTTTCGAAATATTTATCAACCAAATTTTCCAACAACGTTTCAACTTGGTGTGTACCCTACAAAAAAATTAATCAATCACAAAAAGGTATTTTGACAAGATTAGATTTAAAATTACAAACATACCAATTCAACTTCTTCCTTATTTTTCAGTTCAGAGTTAACAAAACTTTCAATTCCGGCAATTATTAGATAAATTAATTCGTTAATAGAATTAACTATATCATCTACAAAACTTATTGGTAAAAAACCAAAATGTTCTGTTATAATTTCATTTTTTATTGCAATATCATTTAAACATGTTATTTGACTATGTTGTCGTTTTTCTTGTTTGGACATATTTGAGTTTGTGTCGAAGAAAAGGTATGTTAAGTGAATTTGCGATGTTCGCGTTTTTTTTTTTTTAAAAAAAAAACACGAATTATTAATGATCATGTGATTCCATCAAAAAATGACCGGCATTATGACATTCGGCTGGAATTAATTATGTTGTTCATGTGACATATTTTCGCTAATCGAGAAAATAAAAAAGTTATATTATGCGAATCAAAATTGATTGGTTATTTTTAGAAATTAAGAAGCATAATTATATTTGTATTCTAATCTAAAATCTAAAAGATTCCAAATTATGAGCAAGATACAGTACATGGTTCGATAATGCAATAAACGCTATTACGTATACGAAACTGGCAGATGCGCAATTCCTCTCTGCTAAACATTTTTATTTTCTGGTGCAAAGTTTCCCACCCAAACCACCCGCATTCACGCTTACATGTTAAGGGAATTCTATACAATAATGCATCAGATAGAATGAATGCACCAACATATTAAATCAATTTGTGGACCATAAACCATTTCTTCCCTGCAAATGTGAAGTCATTATTCTCATCCAGCTTTATACTTAACCCCAGACTTTGAATTACGCCCGATTTGAAATTATATAGTAAAATGTAATTAAGTTTTTTGGTTTAAGTCTACACAAGATAGTAATCCTTTAGCACCTTTCATTCGGACATAAAGTATTCTTGTATTTCAAATTAGACGAATATGAAAACTTTTCAGTGTTCCGCATTTTTTTAACTGTACGATTTAATACTTCTTCGACGACATGAACAATATTCTTCAAAGTATAAATATATATATATATTCACGAAAATGTTTAAAATTATCGGTTTGGAAATAAAAAGGAAATTTAATATTACTAGAGATTTGCTAGGAAAAAGGGTTCCATAAACCCTTTTTCCTAGTAAACCTCCCACCGATAGCTGAGATAATCGCTAACAAAAAATTAAGCCAGGACGCGTTAACTAAATTTATTATGACTCATTTATCTGCAACGGGTGGCTCTAACCAAAAATGAAGCTCGCTTACCTCCGCGAATTTCTTTAAGTAACCTTGAGATTTTTTTAGTTGGTCCAAGAGACACTCCAGCATTACATTAATAAGATTTTCATTACCATCGACTTGTTGACTACTCATAAAAATTTTTAAAAAAAAATGGAACAAATAATAATTTTAAACTTTAATTTCGAAAGTAAAAAAAAAATCGAATTTATTATTATCACGTAAAAAAAATATTTGATCTAAAGTTAAAATTCTTTTATTAAAAATAAAATAAAATAATTTAAAATTTTTTAATTTAAAAAATAAAAATTAGATTGCTTTAAAAAACGCCAGTTTCTTTTGGTTGATAAAAATATATTTGTTCATTAGTATTCATACAACGCATGATTTACCAATAATAATTAAATAATTTTTATTAAAATATTATTCATTATTCATCTATAGTCTAATTAAAGAAAGATATGTTAGTAGTGAATTTACTAATAGATTATAGTAAAAAATAGGGATGTTAAACGGTCCCAAATGATTGTAAACAAATAGAGAAATTACGAGTAAAAAAATTGTAATAATAATTTTATGAATAACTTTTAAAAGAAATATGGTGCAAACGGCTTAGTCGCATCAAATGATTTTTAAGAATTTCAAAACGTAAAGGAATTTTTTTTAAACATATAATCATTAAAAAAAAATACGTTATTAAATAGTTTTTGATATGGTCTTTAATATTACGTATTTTTTATTTTTATTTTATTATAAAAGTTTTTTGTAGTTAGGATTTTTTTAACGTTAACTTTAATAATAATAGCGGGATTTTCAGCACCTCCGTCATCACGTGCACGAAATATGATTGGTACGTATAAAGCACATGACAGAATATGATTGGTTAATCGCGATTCAATAATTTTATTTACATGTCACCAAATTCTTCCAAAACATTTGCAGGAACACGACGATGAGACTTATACCGCTTAACCGCAAAGACAGCCATCTTACCCGAAAGTCCAAATTCATAAGCACTTATGTAATGTGCAGAACGACGTGCAAATCGACAAATTTTTGTTAGACTAACGAATTCTAATGCACGCGATACAACCTCCTTAAGGTCTTTGAATGTATAATTGCAATGGAGACGTGAATACCGCTTTGCTTCTGCCCAAAAGAACTCGATATAATTAAGTTCACAGTGGAACTTCGGGTAGAACATACACATATGCCCTGCTGTCTCAATAACCTAAAAGATAAGTATTTTAAAAAAATGTTGTTAAATTGAATAATTAACTTATTAACTGTAGCTTACCTCTTGATATATGTATCTTTTGTGATGCAAAGTCAGGTTGGGCAGAAAGGATACGTGATGTGCAATAGTCTAGATTAATTGGATCAGGATTATGTTACGTACACGCGCTACATTTTCTTTTCAAACCCGGTATCTATAAACTACACTCTTCAAGAACTCGTCGAATACCTTTGGACTTTATACCATCAGCATCTGTGAATGTCATGATATGAGGTGAACCATCAGGCATTCTACCATTACGAAGAAGTGGTTGTTTGCCGCCATCTTTCATGTTCATTCTTGAAACCACCAATGCATCATCAGCAAATGCATTGTGATTGCAACTGTTATCAAATATAAGCAGTGCAATTTTTTTCGGGTGAGTACGTTCAAATATTGAAATAACCCGCTCTTTTACCTAGTTAACAACATCTTTATTTGTCCACCAGCCATCAAGACTTGTACCAGGATACATTGTAATGCAAGCTTCAGTATAAACAAGCCGCTCACTATCAGGAAGCAAATTGTTAGCGGAACAATCCTCTTCTAAAAGCCAAAGTCATCTAATAGACTCACAGAGAAGGTCACTTATGTGAATACTAAGGCTTTGTGACTTGCGACGAAGTCTATTCTCATCTGCTGGACCCCAAGCTTTGACAATATCATCATTGGCATAAAAGATTGATTCATCATGGGTAACTGGAACAATCTCAGAAATACCATGGGGAAGTACAGGTAAGATGATTTAGTTCAAATTATTGCCTTCGTAAGTAGCAATTTGTTTTCATAATTCTGCTCATTGTTGCAAAAATTGACTTCTATCTGCAACTACATCTTCACGTTCATGACCATCAAAGTAAATGTTCTTTGAGTGGTTTTTATATTGCCAGCTAAGAATATGTAGCCATTCACGTGTAGTTGAATGTGAGATACTTGTCTTTTTTTCTATTTCAAGGGCAGGGATAATCTCATCCTCGATGAATTTTACGAAATCAGCAACATTCAACTTGAATTTATACGCACGTAGATATTAAGTAACTCGCAATTTAACATCTTCATGCAAAAGAAGAGATCTGATTTTTGCATAACGTTCGCGATTAGATGTAGCAATCATGCCTTTATTAAACTATTGGTTCGCCCAGGAGCAGATAAGCTGCGCTTGCTATAGACCTTTGTTCAAGCTTTAGGCAAGAAGATTACTTGCATCCATCTTGCTGTATCCTTGGTTCTGGACTAAATGGAGAAATTGACTTACCATTTGAAGCCGCAAATCATCATTCTTTTTTTTAATAATAAATCCAGAGATTCTAAAGTGAATTCGTTATTATCATTATCATCATTATCTGTATTAGGCTCAGCAGCTTCATTTGTTGAAAATATTTCAGTAATTTTCTTAGAACCCGAAGCTGCTTTTCGCCAATATGCCCTCTTGTTGCGTAATGTTAACTTTGCATCACCATTATATACTGGCCCACGTAAATTTACAGCCCATATATGTGACTTTGCACTTTTGATCAATTGTTCTAATATATTTGGTTTCCATGCTTGCATTTCATCCGTAATTTCTTCACTCTCAAAACACGTTTCCTCACCCTCTATCCAAAAAGTACCAAACCATGATTCATCAAACTCATCCAGTTCAGCATCTGATGGTTCAAATACTACTTCTTCAGAACTTTTTGCTTACTTCTAACATTTCTTGATAGCTTCTCGAGACTGTCTAGTTCGTTTATTTGATTTCGGCATTCTAATTCTATTAAATTGAAATATAGTGTTAAAAAAAGTTATTGCAAATGATGTAAAATGACGTGAGATTTCGCAATTTAACTACCATCACGTGATTATATGTTGATCACGTGTTATACTTTTGACCAATGAAATTGTGAATTTAATATAGAAATGATCGGCAAAATTTTCAGCGGTGGCTTAGCCATTTGATGTGACTAAGCCGTTTGCACCATATGAACTTTGAAATCGACAATTTTTATGGGACCGCTAAGGTGGGACCCGGTCCTTTCTAAGTTTCAAAAATTAAGATTCTGGGTTCCCGCGTAAGTTTAATATTTATTTTAATAAATATTCAATTAATAAATTATCATTAGAAAATAAAAAATAACACCAATAAAATAAAAATCTTTTCTAGATCTGGCAAAATTTATTGGGATTTTTAGGACCGTTTAGGACAGTTTAACATCCCTAGTAAAAAAGATAAAATAAGCAAAGCATTATATTAAGTTTATAATTACCGCTACCATACCATTACGGGATTTCCTTCTAGAAACAAACTTTTAATCCAAATAACAAAGTTATACCCCAAAGCACTTCAATTTTTTTTACCTTCATTTGAACATATTATTTATTATCAAGATGTTTTTATAGTTCTTATTAAAAAGCAGCTTAGCTTTAATAGTCATATGTTTTAGGGAAAACTGGCAAAATGGTAGTTCAAAAATTGAACCAGTCAATTGGATCATAAAGATCAAATCCACATTATATTATAATGTAATTTTTTATATAATGCTAAATTTTATTTATACTGAATTTAGAATCAGTTTTATTGTAATTTATTTTGTATTTTTTTTTATAAATCAGATTTGGCAAATTAATTATAAAACTTATATAATTTATTGAATAAATTGAATAATTATTCTAAAAGTCTAATGGTAATTTATCAATTGTTCAGTACAAACTTTAAAAGACAATGATAATTTTAACCTTTAATTAATAAACTAATAATCCTTTTGAAATTAAAAATCTTATAAAATAAATTAAAAAAAAAAAGATATTTTTATTTAAACTACAAATTAAAAAAATATTTAAATTTAAAAAGTATGATATATTTAGGTGTCCAGGCGCAGCAATGTCTGGCGCAGTGTAAGCTAAAAATTTCCTATAGGATGTTATGTGCGAAAACTAACATTTTACGGATCAAAAACTATAATCGCAAAGTTAAAAATTCAACCCTTACAACCCGAAAACACGAAGTTCAAAGAAAACGATACTTCTTTTTTAAATAGCTTTTATTTTTCTTTAAGAAACATTTATAAAAATTTTAACGTTTGACCTCAAATACAACACCATCAGTTGCATTGCATCCCACTGCTACCCCCCATGGCACGCCTAGTCTAAAACGAGAATCTTTCAAATAATCCCCGAGTGGCCATAACAAAAGTTCCATAAAATCCCATTTAAATACACGACCGTAACAGTCCAGAAAAAGGAGTCCACAATAAACCTCCCCAATGATGATGATATGATCGAAACCATACCATTTAACATATTCCATATAATCAACAAGATCTTCTGGAGGTCTTTCATTCTGGATTTCAATACCGATAGAAGATGCAACACGGGAGCGATCAAATTCACATGCGATCTTTTCAACTATCATTAGATTTTTTTCACCCCCATGCAATTCATCAACTTCGCCACCCATTGGCACTTGAGACAAGGAGGTACGATCCTCTGATTCCTTATCAAAATCGTCCGGGTGTACAAATGTACAGGATTTTTTCTGAATTTCTGTCGTCCATGTAGTGCCCTCCAAGGTTCCGATTCGGCACAGTTTCCCCAAGGATGACTGCATTTCATCGATTCGCACTTTGTTAGGACAATATTCTTCTGACACCATTTCAATGCTGGGAACATTTTTACTCTCGATTCTGCTGCCGTCTTGTTGTTTTGGAATATTATCGCCCCCATTTGGTTTCTTTGTTGTCCGTTTAGTGTCCTTCCTATCTTCCCAGTACGGATCGAGGCCCCGAACATGAATTTTATGATCTTCATTTTCCGTCGTTTCTGACAATTCTTCTTTCGAGATTTTTTTGTTGAAATCGTTATGTTTATTGTGGTCGGGAGACCTTCCACAACTGTTTCCATCATAGTTAACTTGTCGGCCAAAAGAGCCAATTTCTCGAGAAGGAATACTTTTTTGACTTGAAAATTCTTCTTTCTGAAAAGCTGAAGTTGACTCAGTACGTAGTACGTCCATAAAAGACATACCGCGTCCCACACTGTTATGATTAATATTGATCGACAGCGAGGTGGGGTCACCATCCTTCCCGTGGGACCGAACGGTATTACGGTTCCTTGGGTCCTACATAAAGTATGATATGTTAAAAACATCCATTTTTTTTCTTTTTGAAATGGAAAAAAACTAAGATACTTGAAAGGTACTACGAATTCTACTATCAACTTTTTCATCCATACTTTTTGTAAGTTGTTTAGCCATGACCAAGCGTAAAAACTTAAAACAATATTATTTGACCATATCAGTACAACAAATGGTAAGGCTGAGTTATTCAAGACTTACTTTTGTATGGTCCTGGGAATATCTTCCATTTAAAACGAGTTGTGTAACGGACCAGTATGCTCGTGAAAAATGATGTCAATAAACTTAATTTCGAGTCACACAATCGAGAGGAATCTTTACATTGCGATATTCAGAAGACGTGTGATTATGAGATTGAACCTTTTTAGGATGCATTACACAATTCCTAAAGTATTTTGACGTCATCCCAATTATTTGGAAAAATGCGTCAAGTTCTAATCCTTGCAAGAAAAATGGTCGGTATTCTATTATAGGTTTTTCATTAAAAAATCCCAAGACTATTTTGATTCTCGCCCAACTTACTGATCTGAAATATATTGGTGGGATAAAATACAGATACTGTGGTACATATCGATATTAAAATCTAGCATATCCATGGATTAATTGCGAGCTACATAAACACCACTTTTCGCCCCCTTTCGCCTAGTCTATCACCCAAAATACCATTATAACTATTGCACTAACGCAGATCCCAATATTAATTCCATAATAATTCTTATTTGCGCCTTAGTGATCTTTCAATTATATTTGGTTTTCTGGTGGTATATGCGAAAATCGCCAAGATCGAAAATCGAAACTAAAATCGATTAAAATTTTCAAACTCGATTAATCGGCAAAAATCGATTACACAAAATAAATAAAAATAGATAAAAGTAGTAGATCTTGTTCTAATTAAACGAAACATTCTTTTTAGCAATATGGCTACAACTACACGTGTTAAACAAAGAAAGATTGAAGCTTTAGAAGCAGAAAAACAACAACTATTAGAAATTCAGAATGAAACTGTTGATTATCAGGATTCTGAAGATGAAGAATATATTCCTAATACACCAAGTGAAGAATTCAAATCCTATAGTAGTAAATTTTCTAATCATTCATTGATTGTGAATGATATTAATATTGAGAAAGAAAGTTTAGTATCAGCAAAACAGAAGCCATCAAGACCAAAAAAAATGCTTTGTATGGAAATTTTTTTCTGAACCAGAAAATGATTATGTAATATGTCAAGTAGCAAATTGTAAAGCAAAACTCAAATATTGTAAAAGTTTAATCCAATTTGTAATTGGAACTGATCAACCATTATCAATTGTTAAAAAACCTGACTTTATTAAATATTTATATGATTTAAATCCTAAATAAAAATTATTGTGTACAAAAACATTAAAGAAACATATTGACAATATTTACTATTTTGCAAATTCTAAAATTGAACTAGAACTTTCATGCAATGCTAATGATGTGAGTCTTACTCTTGATTCTTGTACTCGTCAACCTTACCTTGGTGTTACAATTCATTGGGTTGATAAAAACTTTTATCTATGTAAATTTTTGCTTAATATGAAAGAATTTCCTTATTCATATGATGCATTCACAATTGCTGAAGAAATTAATAATATTATTTATAGTTATCATTTAGAATTCAAGATTATAGCAATTATTACTAATAATGAAAGTAATGTTAAATCAGCTATAGAATAACTTGATATTTGTAAAAGAATTTCATATTTTGCATATACGCTTCAATTAAGTATACTTAAAGAATTAGAAAAACTATCACAATTAACATTTAAATATAAGGAATTAATTCACTTTCTTTTTGGAGACAAAAAAAGACAACAATTAAAAAAAACACAAGCCTATTAGACAACAGGAAAGAGAAACTACAGTTGAAAATTCAGTTCAAGATGAATTGGATGATAAAAATTCTATCATTGATGTTGTTAAATCTAACAATACATGATAGAATTCAACATATTATGCTTGTAAAAGATTGCTTTTACTTAAATCTGCTATTATTACATTTAAAAAAATATTATTGCAAGATATAAACAATAAAAATCAAAGAGAAGGAGAGTTATTAGAAGAAATTTTACCTATAACTAATGAATGGAAAGTTATTAAAGAACTTTCTGAATTATTAAGTCCTTTTGAAATGGCTATATAATTTTTAAGTGGATAATAATATCCTACTTTTTAGTCTAATTTATACAACTATACTATCCTTAAAAAATCCACTTTTAACAGATTTCAATCATTTCAAATCTAGTGAAACAAAACTTGTAAGAGATGAGATTTAAGAGAATTTGTTAATTAGATGGGATTATTAAAAAACATAGGAATATATATAGCATTTTATGATTCGCATTTTAAAGATTTATATTTTCTTGATCAAGTATGTATTTATTTTTTTAAAAATAAAATATTTAAACTTTATTTATTTATTTATTTTATTTAAATATTCAAAAGACCAATCTATTAAAGAACTACATGTTAAATATCAAATTTCTATAACTTCTTTTGATATAAAACTAATTTTCAATGCCTATAACTTTAAGTTCTTCTGTTATAAGCATTTTATTTATAAAAAAGAATAATACAATTCAAACAGTTAAGAAAGATGAATTTACAAAATATCTTAATAAAGAAACTTGAATAATATGATCATTTTGAATGGTAAAGAGTTAATAAAATTCATTATCTATTGTAGTTACCATAACTATACATGAAGTCAAAATAGATCATTTTAGATATCCGAAATGGTCGAAATGATCAAAATTTTTTTTTTTGATACTTTTACTAGACATACGCTGATGGTAAAGTTTAGCTACATATCATTCAACAGAATAATATGACTTACAATATATAATTACCACTATAACCCCTTTGGTATATTACAACCCAGTGTGAATTTGCGTTAAACATAGATGAATGGGTGTTATTACTGAGTAGACTGCCAAACTACTAAACCTTATGATAGAGTAGAGTACTTTGGTATCTGTTATCATTCGCATTCATTACAACTACTAAAAAGAAGATCAAAAACAACCTAAAATGATAGCCTACATCATAGTTGTCTCGTCATACATCAAAATCATCCCAAGGATCGAACTCAGACCTTCAAACCCTAGTTGTGATATAAGCATCATGTAGAAAGACAGTGCAATATCAACCACCTATAACCTGCGACTATTGTTCAATCCAAGTTATATAATGCTTACCATTGATTCTACTCTCACAAGTATCCTTTATAAATGATGTGACACTTGTTCATTACAGATCAGCTTCTTATTATAGGTTCTAAACTCAATCAGTTCACTATACTTCAAGTTACTTACCACTATTACCTGTTGTCAGGGTGATGTATAAACAAAGTGACCTTACACAGCTTATGCTATGAAAGCTACCATCCTTCATATAAACAACTATCAAATAGTCTACAAATTTGTGATCTTCAATGTATATAGTTTATACATATCCTATGAACTTCATTTCCAGAATTGAACTGATAAATCCTATAGTAAATTAATATCATAATATGCCTTAGCTAGGGTTGAACTAGGATCTATAGCAATGTAACCTATAATAGGATCTCAGTTGTTACCAACTAAGATATGGCTACCAGTCCCTGTCAAAATCATTTTGACTATTAGAGGTGAAAAGTCAAAATGGTCGAAATAATATCATATCACATGATTTTTATATACAGAAAAAACAAAAAAAAACAAAAGATGTACGTTCTCGATCAATATCACTTCAATTTGTATGAAACAACTATCATCTGATTTTCGTGACTAGACGAATCCAATGAGTTAACATTCATAATTTTGGATCATCTAATCTTGAGATAATTGCAATTGTATTATCAGCTGAAATTATGAATCAATAAATTCTACTTTAAATAAAAAAGTCCAGATTTTGAAATTCAATCACAAATATCTCGAGATAGTATGATCCAAAATTAATGAATGTTAGTCCATTGGATTCGTCTAGTCACGAGAAATCGAATGGTAGTTGTTTTATATGAATCAAAGCGATATTGATTGAGATCATACATTTTTTTTGTTTTTTCTATATATAAAAAATCATGTAATATAACATAATTTCAACCATTTTGACTTTTTATTTTGACTTTGATCTCCAAAAACATTTCAAATTTTGGGTTTCCATTTCGACTTTATATATAGCTATAACCCTTGTTTTACAAATGTATAGTATTTTTGAGTCCAATAAGCTTCAACATAGCTTGTATCTTCTTGATTGTTTCTGCTATTCGTCATCAAGAGAATTTATCTTACAAATTAATTTATAATTGCTAAGAATCCTTTTCTTCACTTTGAGTGATAATTTGTCTTATAATTTTCATTATAATGTTATTGTTATTTAACTTTCTGTCTGTTATTCCTTATCTTTCTTTAATTATTACACATCTTCTCTTTATCTTTCTATTATTCTTATTATTAGTTTAAGCTTTTCAAATCTCACATAATTTCAGTAGCGTCAGCATCAATAGACCATCAGCATTATATATACAGTTGACCCTCTATATAGTCACCTCCTATATAATCACATTCCTTCTTTAGTCACATTATAATTCTGCCCAAATTTTTAAATAAGAAAATATTTTATAATCACAATAATATATAAAAATATAATCACATCAATTTTTAGTCTCATTTTATAATGAATGTAAGAAAATCGCCTCCTATATAATCACATCAAATTATATCCCTTTATATAATCACAGTAAATCATATCTATAATAATTTTATTTTACAAATAGCATCTAAAATATCTAAGAATAAAAAGAGTATGAATTCTGTCAATACCGCTCTGTTTCTCATGAATAAACTACTATTCGAATCCTTGAAACTAGACGAATCCAATGAATCAATAAACATCGATTTCGGATTATCCAATCACGAGATAATCACGATTGAATTATTGGCCGAAATTATAATTCAATAAATTCTACTTAAAGGAACCTGATTTTAACATTCAATCGCGAATATCTCGTGATCGGCTGATCATAATTCGATGTGAATTAGCTCATTAGATTCGTCAAGTTTCGAGGATTCGAATGGCAGTTTTGTCATGAAAAACGGAGTGGTATTGACCGAAATCGTACTCTTTATACTCTTTATTTAGATTTTTTATATAATAATTAAAACTTCCTATTAGCAACCACGACCACAAAAATATCCAACCATGTTACCAAAACCAGGTGATGGAGATTTTGTAATAATATGATGACATCGATTTTGACCATTTCACGATATTGATTAATTTTGGTTTTATGTTTAATTCATACTAATAGATAACTAAATTTATACTTATTTTCATCGAAATTTTTATTAAAATTTTAAAATATTAAACAATTTATTATAAAATTAATTAATATAAAATTTTATATATAATCATACTAATAATATTTTTACATATAAAGTAATTATAATAATAAATCCCTTAGTATAAGCACACCTTCATATAATCACACCATTTCATGATCCTGAGGGGTGTGATTATAGAGTGGATAGACTGTACATTACTTTACTATAAGTATTCAGAATACTATTCGAGTATTAGGCCTCAACTTTTCTACTCTACAATTATATCTTAAGTTATTATTCTTTCTTTATATTTATTCTGTTTTAATTCTGATTATTATATCTGATTATTTCTTCTGAGTGTTTCTTCTGAACATTACTTATGATTATTTTTTCTGAATATTTCTTCTAAATATTACTTCTGTTTATTTCTTCTAATTATTCATACATTACTTCAAAATATTTTTTCAATTATTATTCTGATTATTTTGAATATTCTTTTCTTTTTATTCTTCTGATTATTCCTTATGAGTTCAAATATTCTTTAAATTTATATTATAATTTTATTATTCTTTCTAAGTTTTATTTCTGCATAATTTCATTAATATTTTTAAAAAATTAAAGTTTATATATGAACGAGATAACTTTATTTATTTCTATAATTTAATTGTTCAAAAATTAATTATTTCAAATAAAAGTATTCATTTTTATTTATGTTAAAAGTTTATTTAATAAAATAATTTTTTTTATTCTTAGAAAATTGAACATATGATACTTGAAGATATTAAAAGGGTTTATATAATAAATTTACATAGTAAAAGTGATGAATAGTAAATACCTGTGATGAATAAACTAATTATTTTCTATATGATATTTAATATCTGTCACTAATTATAATAATGTGTGATATATAATCTATTTATTACTACGTGATATTTAATATTTACATTTATTCCTGCTTTTAATTTATTATTTCATATTTTTACTTTTCTTTTATTCTGAATTGTTATTTTCTTACTGAATTCTATATTATTTCTCTTAAGGCTTACTTTTTTTATTATAATGATTAAAGCTGGATATATACTTACAATGGCTTGATACAAGGTAAATCAAGTTCCAATTATAGCTGAGTATGTGTATTCATAAGTCTTCACATAAGTTAACCCTAATGCCCATATGAAGCAACCTGCTTAGACACTATTCCAGACCTTGCTAGATCAAATAATCTTATGGTTACAGCCTTCTATTTACTTAGATATAACATCTTGTGTGCTTTTTGGAAGAGCTTTTTGCACAGGTATCTAAGGGTCTGGGTTACTGCCAGAGATGGATAGAAGGATCACTTAAATCATATAGGAGTATCAGGAACGTTACTTCTATATCTTTATCTAATTAATGCCGTAGGGTTTATGGGATTGCATAACCATGAGATTTGCCCAAACAGTGAACTAGCAAGATAACCTAAGTACCTATATTATGAAAAGGACCCTTTATAAATAATATGTATAAGGAAAGTATACAGAAATAATACGTTTAAAAAACATATAATAAACGTAGAAAAACAGTAT
>CAMKVN010000903.1:0-22606 GCA_946474995.1 Funneliformis geosporum
TAACTAGTTGCAACTTAAATTACAACACTTTGAGTTGCAACATTTTATGAATTTTTATATTAAAATAAATTTACAAGAAGTTGCAACCAAGTTGTAACTCAAGTTGCAACTTCTTAATTATGATGTCAATTTTTAATTATAATCAAAAGTTAAATTTTAAATTAAAAATATTTTTCAATTATATTGTTTAACAAATTAATTTTAATTTTTTTTATCTGTTCAATTACTTCAAAGAGATATTTGAATACTTTGGTCAAAAGAAATTAGTTGACTTTTATCGCATAAGTAATATTGCTCAATGGGTTTGAAAATATGTGTATATAAATTTTTATTATAATTGGATTAATAGTTATAAAGTTATAAATATTTTTCATGATTGTATTATCTCATAAAATATTTTTATTTTTTTTATTTATTTAGTAATTTCAAAAGAGCAATTTAAGCATTTTGGTCAAAGATCAACTTTGGTTGTATAAGTAAATTTAGTTCAGCGGGTTTGAAAATTTGTGCATATAAAATTTTATTATAATTAAATTAATAGTTGTAAAGTTATGCAATTGTATTATCTCACAAAATTTTTTATTTTTATTTTTTATTTGTACAGTGACTTCAAAAAGTAATTTTAAGTATTTTGGTCAAAGGAAATCAACTTTGGTCATATAAGTAAAGTTGTTTAGCAAGTTCAAAAATATGTGCTTATAAATTTTATTATAATTGAATTAATGATTATAAAGTTATGCACGTTTTTCGTAATTATATTATCTCACAAATTTTTTATTTTTATTTTTTATTTATACAGTGACTTCAAAGAGCAATTTAAGTATTTTGGTCAAAAGAAATCAACTTTGGTCACGTAAGTAAAGTTGTTTAGCGGGTTCAAAAATATGTGTCTAGAAAATTTTATTATGATTCGATTAATGGTTGTAAAGTTATGAACGTTTTTTGTAATTGTATTAGCAGTTATCAGATTTGCAGATTTATTGCATCTGCAATTAAAATAATTATATTAGTATCTTTTTTTTTTTTGAAAAATAATCAAATGTAAAAATGTATCAATATTTTTTTATATTTTTTTAAAAAAATATTAAACAAAATTAATAATTGTTTAGTTTCCTTTTTTAGACAGATCAGGTCAGATCAGGTCAAATATATATTTAATTTAGTATCTGACCCAACCTGACCTTATCAGGTCAGGTCCAGTCAATTACCTAATCTGTTCAGAATTCTAATTAATAATAATCTATTATATATATCTATTGAAACAATTTTTTTTTAAAAAGTTACATAAAAGAATTATAAATTATCAGAAAATAAATAAATAAATAAAAATTATCTGTACAAAATTTATAATTAATCACAGATATTATGACTTAAACATTAATCACAAATTATTATTATATTCTAATAATATTAGTATAAGAATTTAATGATTTTATTAATCTTTCATTTCAAAATCTATTATACTGCATATCATTATACATGAAATGATGTATCAGCTTCATCAAGGTAAAACGAGAGAAATATTGATCATTATAGATTTAGATAATTTCATCATAAGATGTGTATTATTATGTTACTTGCTAGTCAATTGATTTTAATAAAGTATTATTGAAGTTGCTTCAAAAATTTTTAATCGGGTCTATTAATAATGTTGATTACAAATTTAAATAGATTTTAAAATATATCCATAAATAAAATAAAATTTTCTATTTCTCTTTAATATATATCCAAAGCCCACCACAAACACAAGATCTAGTATAACTTCTCGCCCATCGTGTACTTTGCATATCAGGTTTCGTTGAATAATGACCACATCTACAAATAATAATGATGATGAATTTAGGTTCGAATTTTATACATAAATGGGTAAAAAAGCATTCATTATTTTCTTACCTTGTACATACACGATCTTTAATCGTACGTGATTTTAAAATTATATCGACAGATTCTGAAGAGATCCATTTAGTGTCATAAACATATAAATTAACGTTATCATCTGTAGTGATATTATTTATAAATATTTGTTCCAATTCCCGAAGGGTTCCATGCAATGATTTTTGAAGTTTAGAATCGAAAAATATTTCATATTTGGTCAATTGCGGATCAGATATCTCTGAAAAAAATCAAGGACAGCTATTAATTAAAAAATGATATCACACAGCTTGTTAAAGAATTTCTTTATTATTATTACCTTTCATTGATTTATCAATAATAGATCCGGCCTCATTTATAAATGATTCTAATGATTCTAATTTAAGCGGCCAGGATTCAAATGAATACTGAAGAGTTCTATTCATATCTTGAAAATCAAGGGGACTATTTGCCGCTAATGAATTAACGTGTTCCTTAAATTTCCCAACAAGAGATAGCAAATTCTTAAAAGCCGTGCGACTTATCAAATTATAAAGAAGGATGATATGAGACTTTTCTGATGCTAAAATAAATCAATAAATTTATATCTTGCTTATAATTATACCTAGTATCATAATGAATTACAAAAAGTATATCATAACCTTACATAGATCTCTTCCCGGTTTCATTGTAAAGAATAGTAAATACGTATCTTTAATAAAATAAACTGAAAAATCCATAACCCAGGAAGTAAGAGATAAAAGTGACTGAAGGGAATCTAAAAATCAGTAGTTGTTAAGTTATAAGCTATTATTAAAGATAAAATAGATAGTTATGGGACATATCTTATATAAAATTTTATTGGTTTACCTAGAGAAAAGGTACCATCAGAAGAAACGTTATTTTGAAATATTTTTTCTAAAGCACGTAAGTGCATAAAGTATAATGTATTTAAATAAGTAATATTATCCCGTCGACAAGATTTTAGTAATGATAGTTGTATCCCAAACAGCCTGCTTAGAAAATCTGAAGAAGCTGTTGTTTCCAATCCATCCGGAAAAACGCTCGATAAATTTGTAAAAGTTTCTTTGAGAATAAGTTTAAATACACCTAATTATTGAAAACAATAAGATTTATGTTAACCACCGCAACTTAATAAATAAACGTTACTCAATGTATATATATACCTTCTTGATCATCTTGATCATCTTGATCACCGGAAAATTTCTTTATTATATTCTCTAAATCCGTATGGTCAATATTATTTAATATTGATAATGTCAGTTTATTTGCACAAGATGAAGCAACACAAATCCTGGCTTTTAATAATATTTATTTAAAGTAGAAAAATGAATTAATGATTAGCATGTAACAAACATATATGGACAGATAATGATTACCTAGCAAGTCGATGTTTTGATCCAATGCGTCAGCTATGTCTAAACAATCAAGTTTATCGGAAGCCCTTCTGCAAAGAAGTAACGTTCCGTTCGGTGAAGTTGCGAATTCAATTATTGCTAATTTAAATCGAAAAAATCAAGTTAAAAAAAAAAGTTTAAATATTTAAAAAATGAACATGAATTTTTTTACCGTCTGTACAAGCCGTATAATTTGAAGGAACCCAAGTACTGTATTTTGGAAAATTGTAATCTTGAAAATATTTTATGCTAACATGTCTTTCTTCTGGAAGGATTTTTAAAGTGTCGCTAACAAAAAAAAAAATTTATTAAAAAAGATACGAACAAAAAATTTTTTTTTTTTTTTTTTTTTTTTTAACATGAATGATACCCTTACTAGTGACGAAACTGAACTTGACCATCACTAAAACCAAGGAAGAGTTCGTTTTCTTGTATCCAAATATTCGTTACCAACTTATGATCCAATTGTTCGCAAACGATGAATTGAACATTCTAAAAAAAAAAAAAGATTGTATAAGATACAACATTAGAGTACTAATTTAAATATCATTAAAGCATACCGGTGGTGGTATATCAATTTTCATTGCGGTTTCTGGAGATTCAATTGGTGGTGTGGATTTATTAATTTCCCACATAGCAATGCTGCTATTGAAAACGTTAGACCCTGCGAATCGAATAATAAAAAAATGAAACATAAATATATACGTATGTATATATTTTTTGATTAAACGCATTATTATGGAATATTTATAAAATATCGTTATAATGGGAAAAAATTACCGTGATATCACGAACGTACTAAAGGTAATTTTTTATTCCTTAATCTTATATCGATACAATTACCCGTGACGTGTAAATTAAAAAAAAAATATATATTTATTTATATTATATTAACCTGCTTTCTCGGCTGTTATAATTATAAGTCGGATTCCATGAGACTGCGAGTTTGATATTAGTTTCAAGTGCAATACTTGAGATCGTTCAATGAATAAAGGGGGGTCACTAATCGGAGTAGCAAGATGAATATTAGCGATAGGCTGACAACCAACTTGTAAAGAGAGCATGTCAATTTTGATTTCGTAAAACATGACTAGTTTTGGCAGAAATTCAGGACTGTATGTAGCCAAGATATAATTTCCATCTAAAAGTAAAGAAAATTTGTAAGTTTATGGGTATCATTTTTAAAATCCAACGTATTGAATATAATGATTTATAGTTACCGCTAAGCACTATATCAGCATGAGATATTCGTTTTGAAGGATAGCGCAAGTGGGATATAATTTTAGAAAAAAATTTCTTTCCTTTCTGGTACCAAACAGCTACCTAAATAATTAAACAAAATGTATTATAGATCTGTAAACATTTGAACCTAGAAAAATTTATTATAATACATAATACACAACAAATCTTACCTTTCCATCAGTCGTGACAGTTATAAAAGCGAATTCGCCAAATTGATTCCGAGGACCTTTAAATGAACCTCGTTTATAAGGCGACTCGGCTGAACGCGCCTTAGAAACACGTGAATACTATATGGTGATGAAATGAGATTAGTAAGTAATACATTAATAGAATAACGCAAAAAAAAGAATAATTAATTAACTAACCAATCGTGCACTATCTAGCCACATAAATTCAATCACATTTTCTCCTAGGTTGACATTACAAATGCATTTCCACCGGTTCACATAATTATTCATGGTCCATATCGCTATTTTACCTCTTTGGTCTATGGATGCTAGTGCAGAACCTGTCTGGTTCCATACTAAATCTGTAATATCATCTCCGAATCTGTGATGGCTTTCTACACGATCAAAAGGAAATAAATTATCATTATTTGTAAAAGACCAAGCGGGACCATTGGCATCAAGAGAAGTAGTTCTACATGGACTGAAGGCTCCGATACTTGGGGAAAAGCGTGAAAATCTGGTATCTAAATTATTATAAGAAGGTGGTGACCATGCAACTATATTCTGTGTTGACCATGCAATTCGCCTTTAAAGGGTTAAAATAAAAACAAAAAGGTTTGTTTATATAAATTAATTTGGATTGAATGCTGTAAGGAAATTATGATTTAAGAAATTTGATACGTATTGAAATAAGTAGTTTACAAACCTTGCTGCTTTTCGATAACATAACTCGTAATATAAACGTTCCGCATCTTTGTCCATATGTAAAGAAGTGGATGTCATCATTCTTTAAAATTTGCAAATGAAATGGGTTAGACAAATGCTCTGATTAATATTTAAATATCGGATCGATAGACCGATTCTAAAGACCGGTTTCAAGACCAGTTCAATAGATTATCAAATGATTATCCACGTGCCTTTTATTTGTCTAACTATAATAAGTTTGGTAATAAAATGTATAAAATAATAGAGTTTTATAAAATTGCTTGATAAAATCACGTGAAGAGATTAATAATATTTTTTTTTCGATATTTTCCAACAAAACCTATTTATTATATAAAATTGTTTGCTACGCCACAATGATAGTATAGTATTCATGTTTTTTTTGTGTAAAAATGGTTGGTTCAAGGATTTAACATTTAAAATAAGCTTAAATCTTTTTTATTATTATCTTTTTTTTAAAAAAGTGAACAATGGAGTGAATTATAACTTCCCGTCTTAAACAACTTAACTTTATCTGCCTCAGATAAACGTGATACTCGCTTTTCAACAAAAGTAACTGCGCCACGAATACAACAATCTGAAATTACATTGTTTAACCTCCTTTTTCCAAATTGCCCTTCGCCATTCAGGTATCAACAATGTAAAAAAATTCACTAAAAGAAAGACTACCAAATTGTACTTGTTTAAAAAGAAAAATGTTTAGTGATCCGAGGGAAAATTATTTTATTGCATAAAAAAAAGGTACCAAGCATGAATTTCATAACAAAGGTAACAACAATAATAAAAGTTCAAAGACCTTTAAAACGGAGGGATCGTATATATAAAGTGTTAACAATAATCATTCATTCAATCAATGTTTGTATCGAAACTCATTTAAACATATATAACCCCTTTTCTTGTAGCTTGTCTTTATAAATTATCATCACCCAATTCTTTTGAAACAAAAAGCCAAAACCTTTCATTACCCTGCCTTAACTTTTTTTTTTTTTTTTTTTTTTTTTTGGAAACCTATGCTTTCCATACCACATTCCTTCATTTTTTATTTACCTTGATACTTTCCCTATATTTTCCCCCCTTACTCAATAATATAATAATGATTGCTCAAAAAAAGACGCGGAGAAATCAACTTGTATCTCAAAGCAAAAATTCCCGCAGGACGGGTCCATGGGAGATTGAGGTTTGTGAAATATTTTTTTTAAAGCTTAAAATGGGAAATAAATTATTCAGTCGAATATTTTTTTTTTACAGGAAGATGAGCGGTTATTGGCAATTGTAGCAGAATTGGGTGTGAAACATTGGAAGTTAATTGGAATCAAACACGGATTAAGAGATGGAAAACAATGTCGCGAACGGTATCTTTATTTTTAAAATTTAATCCATACACCTTTTACCGAATTTGTATTAATACTTGCATCTTCCTAAATTAAAAGATGGCATAATCATCTCAACCCAGAACGTAAGAGAGACTCGGTTCCTTTCGATCTAATTTCTGTAACAGAAATTAAATTTCTTTCATTTATTTAATTGCACGAATAAAGTAATTTACGGACCCCTAACTCCCGAAGAAGACGAACAGATTTTGACCTACTACTCTGAAATGGGAACAAAATGGGCAATGATGAGCCAACTGTTACGACGACCAGCTAATCTAATCAAAAATCGTTATTACTCTTCCTTGTCAAAAAAACGTGATCGAATGGTTTCTGACTCATGTTGTTCTCCAAGGTCAAGAAAGCGAATTAAAGCAGTTCACTCTTTTAACATTTCTAAAAACGGTAATTAAATTAATTTATTCATTTTTGATGAGATTAAGAAAAAAGAAATTCAACACGTTTATTTCCTATGATAAAAAATAAAAAATAGCGCATTTTAAAAAGCCGGGCAAAGTTAAAATATCATTTGACCATCATAAAGTCTCCGAGCATCAAATGGATTATTATAGAAATTATCTAGATAATCCTAAAACTCTGGCTCGGAACGATTGTTCGACATTCTTTGAATTTTCAATGACTCAAAATCAAGTTTCCCTATTGACATCAACCTATACGCCTGTATCGTTACCGGAATCAACTATTTACCACGGCACTGCATTGGAACAACTTGCAAATTTAGCAATTGAAAATGCAAGGTATTAAGAAATTTCATTAAACAAATTTTATTAAAATATCTTACTTTTTTAAATAACATTATTTTACCTGAATTAGCAGCCAGGAATTTCACAAAAATCCGAAAAAGTACGATATCATGTCAATTTCAGCCGTGTTAAATTAAACACCTTTCTTAAACAATTTTTTTTTTTAAAAAAAAAAAAAAATGGACATTCAACAACGAATTATTTTACAACGTTTCATAACACATTCTTTTTTTACTTGGTATGATAATTAATAATTGAATTTAGTAAAAAGTTTTTTTTTTTTTTCCGGTTTCGTTTTTTTTTCATTTCTCCTCGAAATATAGTCGTATCGGATTTACGAACGTCATTCTAATTAAACGCGCTAAATAAATTCATACTCATATCAATAAAATAAAATAATATTTTTAAATGTATTAAAATTGAAATTTATTACATATCGCAAAAAAAAAAAGTCAACTTAAATAGTAAATTTTGTTATTTTAAAAAGATTAAATGTTTAATAAACCGTAGTTTGAGAGAATTTTTAATGCTTCCGCGCACGTGACTACAACTGATTCCACCTTACTTTCTTTAACCAATTCTAACATACGTTTGTGCACTTCAGCTTTAACCAATAATTCCGCCTTATCTTTATCCGAACCGGCAATATTTTTAAAACATTCAATAGCCCGATGTTGAATTTCAGGAGAGTTTTCATTAAATAAATCTTTAAGGATTTGAATTCCTTTTGGTCGATCCAGAATCATTGTACAAACATTAGGGTCGGTTGAGAGTATGGCCAGAGCACCCGAAGCAGCCCTTCTCGTTTCAAAATCTTCAACATCGGATAAAGCAACCAGAATAGTAATTTTATTAACATCACTATACAGTTCATATACTGGTTCACAAAACATCATATTACATAAACATTCTGTCGCCGCTCTACGAACCAAGGTATTTTCTGAAAATTGTAAATTTTCAATGATTGGAATTCCCTTTGAATCATAAATACGCATTCTAATATCGTTTTCCACACTACCCAAGTTAGTTAACGCCATCAACGATTCAAATTGACTTAATTCATCTTCTCCTTGACATAAATTAAGCAAAGGACGTACAAGATCCGAAGATCTTTCACCTCTAAATGCCAAATTTGGATCCATCGTAATAGCAATTTTAGCTAAAGCTTGAGTGGCGAAATTCATTCCTTCTTTTGTATTACCATCTTTAATGGCCAAAGGGATTAAAGTTTTAACCCCTCCTTGTTGTACGATCATACCACGATTCATCTGATTCGTGGCTAGATTCAAAAAATTCAATGAAACTAATTGACGTATGATTTGACTTTGATTTCTTGATAATAAAATTAATGATTGAATTCCTCCTAATTTCATTATCTGTTTGATTCTATTCTCAACGTATTCATCCTCATCCAAAGGATTTGTTTCAAGTTTTTCATTTTCACCTTTCCTAACTCCACCTTCAGCCATTTTCTTTAATTTTAATAGATGTTGATCATCTTTACTTAATTTCTTCTTATATGATGTGATGTTTGATAAAATCACGGTCACCCCATATGAT
This sequence comes from Funneliformis geosporum, assembly GCA_946474995.1. Classification (NCBI taxonomy): domain Eukaryota; kingdom Fungi; phylum Glomeromycota; class Glomeromycetes; order Glomerales; family Glomeraceae; genus Funneliformis; species Funneliformis geosporum. Next base: position 9,096 of record CAMKVN010000903.1, read on the forward strand.
AAATTATTATTTGATTTTTCTTGTTCTTTAACAAGCTTAAAAATTTCTTTTAGTAAAGTAGGATGATATGTGATCGTTTCTTTAACTGTAGGTTTTAAACTAGCGTAAGCCAATCCTTCAATAGCATTTGCCTTAACGTCAACATCTGATCCTTTATCTAATACTAAATTTTGAAATAATCCTGCCAATTCATTTTCATCATCATTTTCATCAATAATCTTAATCTTTTCTTGTTTCTCTTCACCAGGTAAAACCGTTTTATCATCCAGCATTAATTTCGTTAATGTAATGGCCGCCAAACTTTTAAACTTTAAATTTTTACTTTTCATTAATTTATTTAAATATTCTTGACAATTTAATTTAATTAAATCTCTACATTGTTTTTGTGAACAAGCTATCGATAACATTTCTATAATTGATTCTTGCACTACTTCTTTATCAAATTCAATAAATTCCATTAAATCTTTTAAGGTTCCTCCTTCATCATCATCTTTATCTAAACAACACCTTCCTATATCATTTCCTCCGATATTAAATATCGCTGATAATGCTTTAATACCGTTTAATTTTTCTTGTTGCTTTGTTGATTCGTTTATCCATTTTAATATTTGTTTCGTTGTAATTTCCTTTAATTCTTTTATTTGATTATTTTCTAATAATTTTGTTAATAATAATAATGATAGTGAAATTATCTTACGAGATTTACTATTACCAAATTGTGATAAAAGCTCAATATACTCTGGTGACTTGACAAATGTTTCTTTAAAATTTTCTTCAGTGGAATTCACTTTTCGAAGAATAGAATTAAGATAACTAACTTGAACTTCTTCCGACGCACTTAAATCCATAATAATAATAATATGAAAAAAAAATTTTTCCCTCCAAAAATTATAAATGCATGATTATCTGATGATCCGACGTTATAATGGTGGCCGGAATTATGATTTTTCGGTCGACGTAAATGATTGCATATAATTTACTTTAAAAAAAAGTTGCACCTAAAGTTTTGTTCGTTACATTTACCCCACCCCAAATATTTATGCCATAGAGATTTAAAACATCATTATAAAGTTCAAACAAAAACTTTTTTAATCTAAAAAGCGTAGTTTGGCGATACGCGTAAATACATTTTTTTGACTTTACTTTTATTTTGCATTTTGCTCCATAGTTGAACATACAGCTATTTCAATTTAATGTACATAAAATTTCAAAATCGAACAAAGTTCCTGTTAAATATTCCCAATTCAAAATGTACAAAACGTTTTCGAAATTTGCCACCGCGATAATTTGGGGTACTTCATATTCCAACCACATTTTTCAATTTTTTTTTTTAAAATGGCTTCTCATTTAAATAGATTAGGTTTATCCGCGAATATCAACAAATGTCAGTTTGTACAAATAATCTTGAAAATTTTCACATTCTATTACTGAACAATTTATAAAAAAAAAAAAAAGAAGACTTTGATGAAATAAAAGTGATTTTTTGAATTTAGATTATTTTTTTTTTTTATAAATAAAAGGTTTTAAATAGAAGCTGATGAAGGACAATATTTTATATTCATAAATACAAAATATAAATTGAAAACCTAATCGCAACCCCTTTATTCAAATTTATTACTCAATTTTCTTCATTCTTCACAAACCTTGTAATATTAACCAATAAAAAGAAATTCCCAAATATATATATATATATATATTATAAGTAATTAAGTCTCATTGCATCGGCATCCATCAAATTTATGGTGAAGCACTTGTGTATACAGATGGAAAATTATTTCGCGGAATAAATTAAGGCGAGGAAGGTATATTTCCCGCACCTTTTCTCTTTTACGCCAAGAAAAACAATTTCAATGTAATGAATATGAAAATCTTGAATTCATATGGATGCTTTACTCATATGATGCACTACATGACATAAACCCTACTTACAGAAAATGTATGTCTAGAATTGCAAATAATCCAAGTCCAAATGATCCGTCTCCATTGCAATTTTCTTAGTTCCACTCACTGATTCTCTGACGAAAATCTGCCGTTCTTGGACATGATTTCTTACCCAAAAATTAAAAAAAATGATGCGAGTATCCGCCGTGGACGGGTTCGAAAGTAAGGCGCAGAAAGTTATGTTAAACAAGCAGATTCGCACTAAATTAGGCTTTTATGTTATAATAAAACTATGCCTTGTATTACGTGCTTATGGAGGAACAAAGAATACGTGTTTAGGTATTAATTTGACAATCAAATACTTTGTCAAATAATAATTTTATGATTTCAATAGTCTTGGGAACGAAAAAATAACAAGCGAAGATTTGCATAAACAAATGATCAAATGATCATTTCAGGGATATTAAATCAAAATAATAATATTAAATATTAACGAATCACTTGATCTTGTGATTTTCGATTGATTGTTATTTTTAATTCTTAAACGATCATTCGGACCATTCGGACCTTTGTTTCGCAAACTAGGTTTGATAAATAGCATTGTCACTACTTTGCAAGGATCAAAAATAATCTTTTGTGCCTGAATTAGTTTGAAATTACACACCGAAATAAAAGGTAATGAAATTTATTATTTAATTGACGCAGCAAAAAAAAAAATGTGATTGTGGGAATCTTTATAATAATATAAATAATAAGCGTTACACGACCATTTTGTTATAAAAGTGCAATAAAATTTTCCAATTTCAATTTTTTTTTATTTTCCTTAAAAAAAGAAAAAAAGAAAAATGACCGGTAATAAAATAACGCAATTAACCTACCAAATGAGTATATCAAATTCACTTGAAATAAAGGAAGATATATATAGTCCCATATTTAGTACAGGAGATAATATGTTATGGCAATTATGGTTTGTACCATTAATTAAAAATCCTGTGAACAATAAAGAATATTGCTCAATATATATCTTACCAGTGGCAAATCCCGATGAAACTTCTTGGAGAAAACGATCAAAATATTCTATTAAATTATTTGTCAAAGAAATTAAAAATTTTCAAACTTATAATTTAATTTCAAGTAATAATGAGTTATCCATTTCTCCTAACACTAAAATCGAAAATGGTTTGTTTATTATTATTATCATTATTTTGTAAGGAAAAAAAAAATAATTTTAAAATAATTTTTTTTTTTTTTTAGGTTATGGTTATCCGGAGGCATTCGAACGAACCTCAATATATAATGGAGAGTTAATCATTAGTGTAACATTTGATAATATTGAATATAAAGATAATAAACAATATAATAATAATAACGTTTCACTTGATCCACTTCCAGAAAATCTTGTAGAAGCATGGAAGAATCAATTATTCAATATTCAACCTGTTGATGTGGAATTTAATGTACAAGGAGAAAAATTTTATGCTTGTAGTTCAATACTTATTCAAAGATCAAAATATTTTGAAAATGCTCTATCGGGTATATGGGCTGAATCAACAGTTGATCGCCAAAGTGAATCTGACGAAGATTTTGATCATATAATTGAGAGTAAAAGTGATTCCGAATCTAATGAAGAAAAATTAAAGTATCAAATTAAACATCGAATTAATATATCAGATTATAAACCATTATCTTTTGCAAAATTGTTATCATACCTTTACACAAATCATATTGATTGGGCCACTTCCGACAACAATACCATTGAAGACAATAATATTTCTTTCACAATAGAAATTTATTGCATAGCAGATAGATATTTATTAACAGATTTGTGCCAAAGAGCAAAGAACAGAATATTTGAAGAATTAACCATAGATAATGCGGCAGAAATCATGTTTCGTTTAGTACCAAAATACGAAGATTTAAAAGAACCTATCCTTTCATTTATGGCTGAAAATTTTGAAGCTGTTTGTAACTCTAAAGGATTTAAAGATGTTTTGGCGAATCCTAATGATTATACTTGCTATAATCAGATTATGTCTGAAGTTTTATCTAATCATTTTAAGATTCAAAAAGCTAAACTAAACAAGTAAGAAAAAAATAAAATAATAAAAAAAATCGATTACTGTAATTTGTGATTTTGTCCGTTGAGAATCATTTGGTTAACAAAAAAAATTTTTTTTTACTTGAATCATTAAAATATAAATAAATCAGGCAAAGTACACAGACACAAATAAACAATCATCACGGAATTGGATTACCTCAGATAAGACCCCCTCCCGGTATACAGGCAATGGCATTGGTAAGACCTCCACCAATGCCTTATCATCCTTCTGTTGGAGTTAGACAACCTCCAATGAATAATAATAATACTCGATCAAATTAATCAAACTTGATCATTTATTTTATATCTTGTAAGAACGTTTTTATGCATTAAATATCTACTGCATTTTATTTATAAATACTATATTTATATATTTTTGAGAAATGATGTCCAAATTTACCAAACGTGGCTATTGCAATGAGATGTTACACATAATTTATATTAACATGATGTAATAATAAAATCAAAACGTGAAATCCTTAAATTGGGAGTGAAAAAATGCAAATAAACTGCGCCATTGATACATACATAATGCAAACCAACATTTAGAAAAGAAAATATTTCCAAAAAGAAACTTATTAATCTATCCATATATTCATCTTCAAGGGAATGAAAATCTATCTCATATTCATCAAAAAGGTCATATTAAAATACCCGCCATAAACAAGGTTTCTCCCGTCATTATATGCTAAGCTAAGGCATTACTAACTGAAAAAAACACTACTTGGTCGAAACACACAACAAAATAGGTCAATACGCCAACGAAAATCTTATTTTATTCTTCACTTTTTTATTTTGAAAAGTTTTTCAAGAAGCATCACTCCACATATATCCTTATTTTATCTTCCTTTTATGTAACAATGATCTCTCTTCGATTTTAGAATAATAAATACTATATTGTAGTACCTTTATTAGTATCGGCTGTAATATATTTAAAAGTTCTCGTTAATAGTAAAAAGAAAAATATAAACTTTCCTGTTTTTCATTGTGGCACGTGCAAATTTTTTATGTAAGTTATTTTTATACTAAACAAAAGATCATGATGTTGATAAATAAAACAAAGAAATTCTTTTGATTTTTTTTTTTTTTTTATATATATACACACGTTTGTTTATTACGGACAGAATTTAATTTAGTTTTTTTATGTAAATTAAAATGATGTTCTCAAGAGAAACCTTTATTCATGATGCTGAATTGGATATCGTCGTACCAAATGACACATTAATATGCAATGAAGAAAAGATCGATGATGTCATTTTCGCTCAACAAAGAACTCAAACTTATTATGGTAAAGAAGGTTTCTTTTTATTTTTAAAAAAAAAATTTTTTAACGATCTTTCAATACTTTATAGATGAAATCCTCCATTTTTATTTGATAATAACTCTACCACCCGAATCAAATCTCGCGAATAAAGATGAAGCAATTAATTTCTTTAAAAAACTCGACGTTACGTTAGAAACAACCTTAACCGGTACTACAAATTATTCATCACAATTGGTTTATCTTAATCCTTCACCATTATCCTCTGTTAGTGGGTATGATACAAGATCGAGATCAAATTCAGATGCTACATCTCCTTCTGTACCTGGTACTCCTATAAGTATTTACAGTTCAAATTCTACGTGTGATAAAAAAATTTCTGGTAAAGTTACCGATGGAATTATTATTTATTCTGCTCAATGCAATTCAAAGAAAAAAAATAATAATAAAATGGTGGTAGTTGAAAGAAATGATTGTTGGATTTGCGTTTTGCCTTTATCTTCACCTGTGGGTAAGTAATATTTAAAGGAAAGTTTTATGGTTTTCCATGATTTATTTACTTTTTTAACTTTTTTTTAAAAAAAAGTTTATGCAAAATCGTGTGTTCAAAGTCCCGCGATTGCATTAAACATTACCGTTACACAAATCCCGGTTTCTAGAGAAATCGTTGATTCAGATTTGTATTCCATGGAAAATTTTGGTATCAACTTGCTAGAAGGCTTAAATGATGGTAAATTAATTCAACAAAATTTCGTCCTAAAAAAATGGGATAATTAATTTACCTTTCCTTTCTTAACTTTTGTTAGACCCGGCATTTGAATCGTTGAATACGTCATGTTCAATTTCAGCAACATCGACAAAACGAACAAGCATTTATTCTGCATTACCTTCAACATATATTAAAAGGTGCTCACGTAAAGTACTTTCGGTAAAATCAGCATTAAATGTTCGTATGAGAACAACAAGCATCTCGCCATTGGAAAATTCCCTAATGATGTCCATTGAATTAGAAAACAATATTGAAAACAATAGTGTTTTCACTATTGATGATGTCAAAGTCGAAGTTACCCATGGTATTGTCACCAGATATACTTGGGGATTTTCCAATGTTTGTATAATTTTCTCACGCGATTGTTAATCATGTCATAACAGCGCCAACTGACGCCATTATCTTTTTTTCTTTCCTTTTTAGGATAAGTTTCCGATTTCATTACAACCAATAGATCAAGCAACTTTCTTGTATAGTATAACAATTTTGGAAGATCCTTCATTCCCAAAACCTACAAACGCCACACAACTTTGTCCAACACCTTCACATTTAAAATCATCAAAAAGTGATTCAATCGCATCAATTCATTCATTAAACGCGTCACCAGTTGAAAATAAACAACGATCTCTTTCAATAACAATAAAAGGATGTCCAATGATTGACGGAGTTAAATCACCGTTTATAGAATCAAAATGGAACTGCACTTTAGATTTACCAACTTTATTAAAATCCGATGATTTAACGGCTTCATCTTATTTAGGAGGAATGAAAACTCCATCAACTTTAAGTACAAGAAGTTCACTTTATTTACCCAAAACTCCTCACAGCATTATGAATGATTCGCCCATTTTAAAACATAAATCTTTTGATGTTGATGGAATTAATGGAATTTTATCTAATGGAAGATTACCAATTTTACAGAAACAGAGCAATAATGCGAATGTTTGTGATGACGTTGTTGTCTCTTTTGTAGGTAAGTAGTAAACTCTGAGGATCAAAAATAAAAGTTTAAAGTGTTAACTGATTTATTTATCTTTCCCTTAGTTGACGGTAACCCTGTGGTAGGTCAAGTATTTATCGTAAATGCATTTATAGTGAATAAATCAAGCCATTCTAGAAGTTTTACAATTATGGTTCCAAACAAAAAAAGATCTAATGAAAAGTGAGTTAAATTTATACTCGGCCTAAATATTAATCGAAATTACTTAAAATTTAAACATCGCTTGTTTATTTTTAAAGTAGGTCACTAAAAATTCAATCACAACTATCAAATAAAACTTTATCAAGTACTGAAACGTATATAACTTTAATTGAAAATAATCATGAGGACATAAAACCTTTAGAAGATCCATTCATGGATGAAACAGAATTTTTAAGAAAAAATTGGGAATTCGAAACCTCTGATTCCGATTTAATTTGCTTAGATAATAATGTCAGAATTAGGTAAGTAAAAACTTTTTTAAAAATATCATTACGAAAAAAAAAAATTGCTTATAGTAAATTATAATTTAGTCCAATAAATCCATGCACGAGTGAATCAGTAGCATTGCATTTTATATCAACAAAAGAGGCATTACATTTCATTGAATTAATACAGCTAGTTGATAATGATACTGGATTTATAACGAATTTAAGAAAAGTTATTCAAGTTTATGTTGAAAAATCTGCAAGATGAAAAAATATTCGATCATAATCCTGTTGTCTTTAAACATATCGAATTTACGAGCTAAAGAAATTTTCGCATATTATATCTAAACGGAACATTTATCTAATTCTTGTAAAATAATTTTTTTCATTTTTTTCTCCCCTCAATTTAAAATTGGTTAAAATTGGCAAAAGATTTTCCTTTTTTAAAAAAAAAAAAAATCCTATTAATTAATACATCTTTTATCATTAATAACACCAAACATATGATTTAAAGATTTCAATTAAACATTCTCCACGTGAAAAAATCGACTTATCCTTGATTACATAATTTAATTTACATTAAAAAATCAGCCAATCAGAATTTATTAGATTCTTAGCATTTAAAAATTAACAAAAAATTTTTATTTATGCTTCAGAATAACCATCCATTTTTTTAAAAATACAATTATCTAAATGGAATTGTAAAATATTTTTCTGTTTAAATAAATTTAATATTTACAACTAATTTCATAATTTGTGGATCACTAATAAATTGTGACTGAATGCAACTGAAAATATTTTATAATAAAATTACTATAAAATATTGTGATTGAATGTGACTGAAAAATTATTAATGGGTCTATAAATTATGAAATTAGCTGTAAGAATATATCTGATTTTTTTAAATCTATCCTTTTAATAGTTTTACTTCTAAATTTAAAAGCAATTTTACTTTATAATTAAAATCATTTTAAAATATTTTTAAAATATTTTCTTAATATAATAATAATTTTATAAATTTTATAGTAAATTTTATGATATATTATACAGCTAATTTCATAATTCATGGATCATTAATAATTTTTCAGTCATATTTAGTTGCAATATTTTACAGTAATTTTATTATAAAATATTTCCAGTCATATTCAGTTGCAATTTATTCATGATTCACGAATTATGAAATTAGCTGTAAGCAAAATCCAAAAAAAATGCTATAAGTTAATAATATTATTAAGAATAAATAAGTAATAATTATTATTAAAATAATCTATTTATTCAAATCTTAAAAAATATGAGAATATTACTTTTTTATGAGAAGAATCTAATAAATTAAATTATATTACCTGTAATTATTAAATAAAAATTATTTTAAAATAATATAATTTGATTTATTATGTTAGAAATATAATTATAGTTTTATTAGATGCATTATAATTAAATGAATCTAATAAGTTAAATTTTATCTTTTTATGATCACTAGATATCAAAATATCTTAATTATTATAATTTTATAATTATTTAATAGATAAATTATAATGCAAAATTTAACATAATAACTCATAATTCTTTATTATAACAATTTGCTATTATTAATATATAATATTATTTAAAAAATTTTTAATTATAAAAAAAATATATTAAAATATTAAATATCAGTATTTATATATATAATATTTTATTTAAAAAAAATATATATATATAAATTTGTTTTAAAAATATTATTTACATTCAATTTTAAATTCAATTATTAATTAAATTATTATAATTTATTTACTAAATAATTAAGTATATTATTAATATTATAACTAATTTTTTAAGTTACTTATAAGTTATATAAGTGATTTAATAATATAAATATAAATAATAGGTTACTTTGTAATTAAAATTATAAAAGTATTGATAATTAATGATTTATTTTGATTACAGCTATTTTCATAAGTTACAGAACACTCAACAAATTTTTTACTAAGTATTTTCTGATAATCTGACAACTCAGCAACTCAGGGTTATCAAAAAATAATAATAAAATAATAAATACATAATATCAGGCGAATTTTGATGCATTATATTAAAATGAACTTGAATAATAAGCTGGTACTTTTTTTACTGTATAATATTACATAATTGCATACCGATACGTAATAGACACTTTCTTAAAATTTCGTTTGAATGCTTGTCCAATTTGTCTTACTTGTTTGGATTATAAAACATATGTGATTAAAAATGCACTTGTCAAAAGCAAGAGTAGTAGAATAGAAAAAAAATTGATCATGACTATATAGTAGATTTTTGTCAGAAACTTATTACACAACAAGATACTATAAAATAAAAAGTTATACTAGATTTAAAATTTGTTGTTTGGTTTCTTGCTAAAGTTTCTTCACAGATTGAACCTTCATTATTTCATAATAATATAAACATTTGTCAAAGTTGTTAAGTAAATATCATAACAAGCTTAGCAACAGTAAAAGTACGTTTTATACTATGTTTAAGTATAAACTGTCTTTTATTAATTTTATTTGTATCAAAAATAAGTTATAAAAACAAGCAGCCTACTTAAAAATATACTACGAAAGTTTCAAGCTTAATTTCTAAAGATGAGTATTATATTGACTTAACAACTACTATGACGTCTCATTAAATTTACCAACTTTGAGTATATCAAATCATGTATCTATATCAATTTCTAAAGAGATTATGTTAAGTAAATATTAATTTTTTTTATTAATTTTATATTTATTATTTTATTATTTTTAATTTACTAATTAAATTTTTTTTATTTAGATTATATTACATTAGTTGTTTTGATAAATTTAAACAACCATGAAAGAAACTAGATAGAGCTATTGATATTATTGATATTCCTTATAACTTGATAATCTAAGTACATTTGGCCAAATTGAAGAAAAATTTTTATCTTGTAACCTTTTAAAAGAATGGAAAAAAATAACTATTGGTTTTATATATTATCAGAAGACTTTTAGCCTTAAAGCTGATCACTTTGATTTAAAGTTATTGATGCATTTATTGCAGAATGTAAAAAGAAAAAAATGTACAATTATGTATCACTAGTCGAAGTTATTTCTTTCAGCACTAATAACTTTCAGTTGACATTCAGCTGATTCGGTCATGTGATTTAGCAAAAATTAGGCTTAAATTACAAAAATCAATAGTTATTTGTTATATTGTGTGTAATTTAGTATTATTTCAGCTCTATTAGTGAAGCGATCCAGATAATTTGTGGATGTAAATTAATCATTCGCTAGATAAAAAATAATCCAAATGGTTATTATATATCTGCAGAAATCTGAATAAATGATTCACAAATTATGTGCTAAATATTTGTAAATGATCAACAGATCACAGATAATTGATAATTCATAATATTTGCATATCCATAAATCATTCGTGAATTTCTCCTTTTTTTTTATAAAAAGTTCTTACTGTCTACAATAATAAAATTATTTTTACAATTCATGGCTTGACATTTTATTTCAACTTAATATTTTATATTTAGTTTTTATTTATAGTTTCATTTTATTATAATTATATTGGTTATAAAAAAGTATAAATCAAATTTACAATTTTTTTGGAGAAGGATTAATACTTTTAACAAATGATGCATTTTTCTTAAGAATATAAGCCTATTAAACAGTTCAGAATTTAAACGTGTTCTTTTTGCTATCAATAAATTTCTGGTATCACTAAATAACCTTTCACTTGGAGTAGAAGTAGCTGAAATAGAAAGGTAAATTCTGGCTAATTTTGAAAAAATTGGAAATTGTTCTCTGTGATTATGCTTCCAATTAAAAGGATTTGAATCAAAATCCAATTCAGATAAAGATAAGTAAGTAGTTATTTCATTATCTTGTATGATTTTTTATTTAAAAATTGAAAATAGAGAGGATTGGTTAGATAATAATGTTAAAGGAGCGGCAGGTATTATTAAAGGATTAGCTTTAAATTGATCATATTTGTTTTTTAATAAATCCTTTGTTTTATTGCGAACTTCATCATCATCAATAAATTCAAGAGACTTATCTAGGATCAAGTAATGCTGAAATAAGTGTCTCTTCTTCTTCTTTGTTTCAATATAATTCCATTGTATTATACAAATTAAGTTTTACTTTTTTTAACATTCCAGTAGTATTAAATAGTTCATTCAGGTTTAGCCTTTTTTTTAATGCATTTTTTATATTTTCACATTCAGCTTTCTCTTCTTCTTCTTCCTCTGCAAAGACATCAGCAATAACTTCCATATTTACATATTGAGATCTTATATTTTTTGGTTTTATGCGTTTTTTAATTTCTTTTAATAATGAACTCATAATACTATGAGTCACATATTTACTTGCACCTAAATAAGTTGTGGCTTCAGCAAATTCTTTCAAAATTACATACAAGTCTTCTAGCAACTTCCATTCATTTTTAGTTAGCATAATTTCAGAAAGTCATTGGCCATCTTTTCTTGAATCTATATCATTAGAAATTGGTAAAGTTGTTATAAGAATATTAATATATGGCTTAATTTCTAAAAATCTTTTCAGGTCAAAAAATTTGAATTCTATTAGGTAGTAACATCTGCAATATAATGACACAGGTATGTGCTTATTTTTCCAGGATTCTAAAATAATTTAGTAATAGTTATTTTTATTTTTTAAAAAATTCAATGTTTTTGAAATACATGCTATATCAGCCGACTTTCAATATTTATTTGAATATTTTCTATCCTTTCTGATTGTTTAGGCCTTATGAAGAAATCAATTAATCATTTGGCTCTTAATACAAGCAATTTTACACATGCTAGCCCTTTTCCTATAACCAGTTGTAATGTATATGTAATGCAAGGTTGCCAGGTAATATTTCTTAACATCTATTGATCTAATAATTCAAATTGGGTATCACTAATATGATCTGCTATATGTGGATATCAAATATATATAACTGTGAGAACAAGTTCATGTAATTGAAAAATTTTATCTAAAAAATAGCATGTAATTCCAATGTAGCTTTACCAGTTTTGAGCAGTCCAAAGATCAGTAGTTAAGTTAACTGAAATTGCGTGATCTTTAATATATTGAATAATCAAGGTAAATGTATGATTATATGCGTAATGAATAATTTATTTCATTAATTTACATCAGATATAATAAAGCCGGGATCCAAATCATGTAAAAACCCCTAAACATTTCACTCTGAACAAGTTTAAGTGGTATTGAATCAGCAAGAATCCAATTAACAAGAAATTGCCGAAGTTATATTTACTTGGCTTCTTTATGTGATCTTATTTTATTGGTAAGAGTAGTTTAGATCTATTTTTTGAAAAATTTTAATATGTTTTATATTACTTGTTACTGTTATAAAAGCAAAAATATTAACTTACTGATTTTTCTTTTATATCTGTATTTTCAGTAATTAGATGTGATCTAGCAAGATGCATGATTAGATTACTTGTTAAGTTTCCATTTAAATAGAGCTTTCTGTAAAGTTTTTCATCTGTTATTTTAACTAAACATTTTGCACCAGTATTTCCATTATCAAGTAATACAGGTTCCACCATTTCCACGTCCAGCTTTTATATTTATGTGTTTTTTTAAGTGTTCTTATATTTTTGGGAATGTGTTCTGATGATTTTTGTTTTTTGAGCGTTTATTAGAAGGTTTAAGAGTAAGTTAATTAGATGATTCTTCTTCGTTATCATGATCACTAAGCAGAATAGTTTCTTCTGTTATGTTAACTAACTTTAAGAAATATAATATTTTTGTATGAAAAAAAAAAAAGTCACGTGAGAAAAATACTTTTGAATTTACACAATCATATGATGTAATCATTGTAAGTTATCTGATATTCCAATATCAGATATTAGATTGGTAAAGTATTTCTGAAAAGGGTTGGAATAGTAAGATAATAATCTTAAAATGTAAACCAAAAGTGAGGAAAGATTAAGCGTAAAATTAAATGTTAATAAATGATTGAATTTAGGTATTAGGTTATTTAGATCAATTTTCAAAGTTTTCAATTTTTTTTACACTTAATTTTTGCTTTTTTTGCAATAATTTATTAGAATATAAAATAAATTTAAACTATAAACTTAA
>CAMKVN010000904.1:0-22596 GCA_946474995.1 Funneliformis geosporum
GACAGAGGCAGTACTATAATTTTGTTTGTTAATCATTTATTCTACGCGAATTATTATATTTTCTTTACACTTATAAATTATAATAAAGTTCTTTATCTTCTTTACGAAGGAAACCTTCTGCATATATAATCATAACGCTTATTTAAGTTGAGCATTTTAAAGAACTGGTGTAACATTAGTAATCCAAAAAAATTTTACATTTACAGTCAGAACTTGATATAACGATTCGGAATAAAATGATTTTGGCTCATAACGATTTTTTTTAAACCAAAACTACATATAATTAATTTTATTACTATATACTGATTTTCTTATAAATTTTGCGATACTACATATACTGATGTCAGATTATAAACCAACTATATGTATTTATTCATGATAAACCGATACCAAATTTTTTCTCAAAATATTGATCATTATTATAAAAAATTTTTTTATTCTATATCCTGATTTTTTATTGATTTTTATTAAATATAGTAAGATAATGAATGTTAATTAAAATATTTTATAATTATAAAATAAAAGTTTTTTTATTTTCTTCAATAACTCTTTTATTTCACTATTATGTTTACCAATAATAAAATAAGCGTATTATTCTATCTGTATCTAAAAGCAAGAACTTTGTCAAAAGAAAATTGATAATCCATCTATTTCAAATATTAAACTTACTTGTTATTATGATGTTAAGCCTAATATGATTAGTGATATTTTAAAAAGGAAATCTGAATATTTATCATTTTCTAGCTCAGAATTGGAAAGGAAAAGGTTACAGCTAATTTCATAATTCGTGGACCACTAATAAATTGCGACTGAATGCGACTGAAAATATTTTATAATAAAATTACTATAAAATATTGCGACTGAATGCGACTGAAAAATTATTAATGGTCCATGAATTATGAAATTAGCTGTAAGACAACCTATGTATAAAGAAATAGATAATGCTGTTAGAATTTGGATATCTCAATTTTTAGTCATAAATCAAATATTAAGGGGTGATATCATACAAATTAAAGCTAAGCAGTTTGCGTTTAGATTTGGTCTTACTGGATTTATTGCTTCTGCAGGCTGGATAACAAATTTTAAAAGGAGAAATAATGTCTGCTCATATATTAAGTTGGGTGAAGCTGCTAGTATGCCTTCATTAGAAAAAATTAATAAATATAGAGAAAAAATTGCTGAAAAATTATCTGAATATGCAACAGAAGTAAAGATGAGCACCATAATTATGAAGTTGCAACTTGGTTGCAACTCTTTGTAAATTTATTTTACTATAAAAATTCATAAATAGTTGCAACTAGTTAAAAATTTTAAAAATAATTATGGGAACCATCTTTAATTGGAAGACATTTATAACTGTGATGAAACAGGTATTTTCAGTTAAATTTACAGCATTATTGCTTAATTTTTAAATGTTTTGACTTATTTACTATTCATTTCTTTTAACTTTATTTGGCAATTAGAGCAATCAAAAACTCTTGCACAAGGACCTGTAACTGAAACTAAAAAATCCAAAAATAGAGTGACTATTTTGCTAACATGTAATACTACAGGTAAAGATAAGCTTAAACCATTATTCATTCATAAATACAAGAAACCTTGTCTATTGCATAATATAACTGTTGAAGATTCTATTTAATATTATTGGAATAAAATGACATGGATGTAACAGTCAATTTGGCTTGATTATCTGAAAAAATTAAATGGATTAATGTGTATGTGTCGTAAAAAAATTTTATTGTTAGTTGATAATGCACGAACACATGGTAAATAATATGAATTGCTTTCTTTCAGTAATATTGAGATTTATTATTTACCACCAAATACAACTTCATATTTACAACCTTTGGATCAAGAAATCATTAATTCTTTTAAGATAAGTATTGTGAATTTATATTTAAAATTATATTTTAGTATCTTTATTAATTTTTTTTTATTAAATTAAGGCTAAATACAGAAAATTATTAGTAGAAAATAGAGTTGAAAAGTATGATATTTCACAACAATTAAATACGTCTATCACTTCTATTAATATTCGTAATGCTATTAATTTTATTGTTGAGACATAGAATCAAGTTAATTTTACTACAATTTAAAATTGCTGGTTAAAAACTGGTATTATTCTATCAGATGACATGTTAGATTATGTAGATGCAGAACTTAATTTTGATAGAAGTTAAGATGAAAATGATTTAAATGATGCTATGCAGAAGTTGTCATATGATGATACTTTATCTGTATTGGAATACTTTAATGCTGATAAATTAAGCGAAAATGAAGTTTTATTAGACGATGATAAAATTGTGAAAACTGTAAGACCAAGACTTAATACAGAAGAAACACAAGATGACGAAGATGAATTTGTTCCTAATATTTCTTTAAGCAATGCATTGAATAGTATTGAAAATTTAATTACTTTTCAAAATTTTCTGCCAGAAAATTATGAAGTTACTAATGATGAATTAAAGATTTTAAAGGGAATTAGAAGAAAAGTCTTAAAGTTTAAATCCGAATCTGCACTTCAATTAAATTTGAATGAATTTGTAATTTTTGAATAGGAATTTTATTAATAATTTTATAAATATAATATAATACTTAATAGTATATTTTTGGTTAAACCAAATTATAAAAATTTTTCATATTAAATTCGGTATAACAAGAATATTTATCTTAATAAATACTTGATATAACAATGCAACATTACCTAAATAGAGGGTTCATTATATTGAATTCTGACTGTAATTAATAATCATTTTATTATAAAATTTTATAAATAAAATTTTTTAATTTATTTTTTAAAAAAAATTTATAATAATGCTATAAATATAAAAGTAAACTTAATATGCATATTGAGTTAGCCTAAAGTAAAGATGAAAACTGTAATTAATATGTTGCAACTTTTAATGTATATTGCAATTAGTTTTAACCTATATATGTTGCAACTTATAATGTTACAACATATGTTGCAACTAATTTTAGCTTATGTTGCAACATTTTGTAAATTTGAAATTAATTGCTGTATCATCTTTAGCCTAAAGAAATAAGTAAAATATATAAAAAATCAGAGTTTTGCAAAAATCATGTTAGTATTATTTAAAGCTTAAATTAAAATTATTGATCAAGAACTTTAAATTATATTATTATTATATAGACCAGTTAATTAATTAATATAATCAGTCAGTCAGTTAAAGGCTCTATTAATCAACTATTAATTGACTAGCGCTGATCGTTACCATTCCTAATTGTAAGCATAAGCTGAATAAATGAAACAAATAAGAAAAGTAAACCAGTTGCTAAACAAAAGGTATTTTACTCAGAAGCTAAAAAAAGCTTTATATCTAGATCATAAAATAAAAGAAATAGGATCTTGCAGTAACTTATATAATGATAAAAAGTAGAACATTGAAAATTTTAAATGAGTTAGATATGGCGATTCTTTATAATAATTTGATAGAAGAAATTAAAACATCTTATTACTAAGTAGTTGCTTTTATGAAAAAGTATAACCTAGTATTATAATGTTATATAAGAATATTGCAAAAACTTCCTAATCAAACTGAAAGCTATTTGAAAGTTTTTATCAATTTGTTGCTAATTTAAGAATCAAAAAGTTATTTAAATTAAAGAATATTCTTAATATAGATAAGGTTTGATATGATCAATATTCTTACCATTAACCTAAAAAGAGAAAAACAGTTTATATTCGTATAATAAGAAATAAGAAAAACTGATTTACAGTTATTTTCACATGTATCGCAGGTAAATTTTCTCAAATTTTTTTATCAAATTGAAAATTACTTACAATCAGTTCATTGTTTTAGATAGGTCTAAGTTTTATCTAATCTGCATTTTTAAGGAAAAATGAATACCATGTAATAAACAAGTATTTCTAGTATTATTATCTAATTCTAACATAATGGTTGGATAGATAATAGGTTAATGATAAAATATATCAACTATCTTAATGAAATAAAAATAAAAATAATATTTAAGGAGATTCAGCAATGCTTGTATATAATTCTTTCAAAGGCTATTTGAAAAATCAGTTAAAGAAAAGTTTCATAAAAATAGCATTGATCTCGTGATAATCTTAGATAGATTAATTAGTATTTATTAGCACTTTAACGTCATAATAAATAAACTATTTAAGGATAATCTTCACAAAGAATAGTATACTTAGATAACATGAGAAAACTGCCAATAAAAATCTTTATCGCATCAGACTTAGCGATGTATGTTTGTAAGTTAAATATTTCTGGGAAAAGATTCTGATAAAATTATTATTGAATCTTTTAAAAAGTACAAAGTATCAAATGAGTTAAATGATTTGAAAATTATTGATGATGATAGTAGTGAAAATGATATCAATAGTAATAAATGACAATAATATATCTATAGAAAGTTGATAATAAGAAATTTAGTGTAATTTTAATTTCATTATGAATATAATTTTATAAAGATTTTTTTAGAAGTTAATTATAAAATCAATTTAAAAATATTATTTATTATTTATTATAGTTCTCATATTTATTATATTTATTTATTATTTTTTTAGAAAAAGGATGCTTATTTTAGGAATGCTTATTCAAAGAAATATGGTGATTATGAAAAAAATAAAATAAATAATCGAAATATTTTATAATAAATTTTTTTAATTTAACGTAATTTATTTGAATTTGAAGAATATGTTAATATTCTTTGATCAAATATGAATAATTTGATATCATTAAATATAATATTTTATTAAAAGTTTTAAATGATAATATTATAAAAGAATTTTAAAAAAATCTTTAATAGTAAAAAATTATATAAATAAAATGGTAAGTAATCTTTTACAAATTAAAAATAAATTAAGAATTTATCAGACCAAATTAAAAATAAAATAGAAAATTATGAATGTGATATGTCAATAGAAATAATATATTAAAAAAAAATATAAAAAATTACAAAAATATTTTTTATTTTATAAAAAAATAAATACGTAAAATATGAATATAAACATTATCTTTTGTGATTTTTACTTCTGCTGTATGAATGATATCTTCTATATTTTTTGCTATTTAAATAATGTTTCCTATGATAATTTCATTTCAATATCAATCTTCACATAAACTTTTACAAGCTTGTCAAAGATGATCTAAAAATAAATAAATAACATAAATATATATTATATTATATTATAAAATATTAATTATAATAAAGTTTGAATTTAAAATTCATCAACTATTTCATTATAAAAAGTTTGATTATATGAATTAGGACTTTTTATAATATATTAATTTGGATTACCTTGTAATAATCATTTATCATTCTCGTATTCTTGCTTAAAAGTATACTATTTGACTTGATATTATTTAATTATGATATGAAAACTATAAAGATTAAATCAGATTTATTTTTTCATTTTATTTATTAATTTAATACTAATAATTGTTTATATTCATTATATAAGCTTATTTGAAATATAATCAATTGTTATCAACAGTATTTGCAAATATATTTTGAAGCAAAGATGTGTTCTTTAATTATATAGTCAAATTAATAAGACTTTCTATTATTGGAATGTAAAACATATTTAGGATTTGGTAATTTATGAAATTAATAGAACTTAAATAATACAACGCTACAATTTAAGATACTTATCTATAAAGTATTATTATGCCTGATTTTCAATACTTGATATCATTGTTAATGTTAACAAATTTAATGAAAAAATAATGACAAAATGACTTGTTAAGAAAATGATCAAAAAAAATGACAAGACAAATCTGAATTGTTATTGAATTAGGTTAGAATTTTTAATTATAATTATGTGATAAGTTAAAAAGGTAAAATAATATATTAATTTGTATAACTATAAAAAAAAATTTATTATAAAATAAAAAAATTAATATATATAAAAAAAATTAAAATTAAAAAAAAATATAATATAATAAAAAATTAAAATAAAATTCTACATTAATTAATATAATGTAATTAAAATTTTACATTAACTTCGCTAATTTTACGCTATATGTGGTAATCAAAATTTATTTCGCGTTTAAAAGCGCGTTATGTATGAAGTTAATTGTAACATTGAAATTACAATCATTTTTGATTCGAAATTATTATTTACATTTTTAGAAATTTCCGCAGTCATTTTTCGTAATGTTCTTGAATAAATAATAAACAACCCTTTAATTTCGTTCATTATCGTTACGTTATTATTATCGTTTTATATATAAAATGTACATTTTCACACTCCCCTATGGAGTGCATTTGGTAAAGTATCTATAAATCGGGTCGTTATGAGAGCTTGGGGAAAAAAAAAAAAAAAAAAAATATCAATTCACGGATAAACGTGGCTCGGTCCAATAATTATTATCGGCTTAGGCCGGTCGTTTTTCAAAACGAATTCACTTTTATTATATTTATTGTTATCCCTTCTTGATAATTAGTGAAATTCGAACGGCTGCTGCTGAAAATAATAATCATTTAGATAGTTATAATATATAACCTTATACAGTTAGTATAAGGTCGATATTGATTGGAATTTGAACTTAAATTTGCTTTAATGCTTCATGCAAATTCTAAAATCTTAGTTATACACTTTATTCCTAAAAGGTTCTTGACGGCTTCAATTACAAATGGCTAAAAACGGTCGTAAGGAAGTGGACCAGCGTAAGGGTGAAGAAAAGAAAGAGCCGCAAGTACGAGATGAACAGCAAGAGGCTTTAAGAGAAAAGGCTATCAAAAATATGGCTAGGCGGCCAGACTATGGAAAGTCTGGTCGGCATACTCACGTGCTTACGAATTATTTCGAGATAAAAAAGGTGATGCTTTGCGTTTTTATTATATAGATATCGCGAACTTTAATATTTAAAAATCAAGAAATTTAATAGACAGCGAATAAGTCATTTCTTGAAAAATACGAGATCACAATGAAGCTTATAATTCAACAGAGACCTGAGGGAGAAGGTAACCAAAGAAGACGCGCCCCAAGGCAACAAAAACAACTTCCTGTAAATGTGCAACGTGCGGTATTTCAACAATTAGAAAGGCAGGAACGTAATGGTTGGTTCAAAGGAGTTGGTGTGGTTTTCGATGGTATGTATATATCGTCATTAGAATGCAATCTACGGTTAAATTATTTAATGCTTAAGGATGATTATTGCCAATATTTGGTTACTAGGTAACACGACCCTTTATTCCACCGATTTATTAAAGTTAAATAATTCCGATTCTGGGAATACATTGGTGAGTCGTCGGAAATGAATCACGTATTTCATTTATTAATAATATTTTTGATCATGATCTTTGTTGTCTATCTTTCTGGTTGACCTTTGCGCTTTCAGGTTAGTTTAAGTGATGATCAGGACTCCAGGGGAAACCCGATGGAATATAAGGTTGAAGTTCAGAAACTTGACAAAGTAGACTTGGATGAATTGAAGAAATGTCTTGAAGGTACAGAAATGAAATGGGAATATTTCGACTTAGGTGATTTTATATTATATTATTTAATTTTTTTTTTTTTAAAAAAAAAAATTCTATTAAGTTTTAACTAATAATATATAGCTGGCATAAGAGGATTAAATGCTCTCATTCATCACATTCCATCAATGAAGTATACTCAATTTGGCGAATCTACATATTTGCCTTCAACTCGTAAGCCATTGGGAGGAGGTGTAGAACTATGGATGGGGTGGTTTGAAAGTGTAAGGCCTGGCCAAGGTAAGATTTATTTTAAAATATTTTGTTTCCTGAAAATTAATTAACCTAATTGATCTTTTACCAGATAGTTATTTCGTTAACGTCAATACAACCTACACCGTATTTTATGAGCCTGGTATTCTTTCAAATTTGATTACAAAATATCTCAATTTCCAATCGGGTTCCATCCCAGATCGCCTTAATCAACAAGAAAACGATAGAGTAACTGAGCTCATACGTGGTTTACAATTTAAACCTATTCATCGTCCTCAAATTGAAACCAGATTTAAAATTAAAAGGCTTTGTCCTAAAAATGCTTATGATGTTATAATTGATATGCCGGAGTCTAGCGAGAAAATTAATATTTATACATATTTTCAACATCGCTATAATATTACTTTACGTTATTTACACCTTGTTGAACTTGAAGGGCGTAGAAACGATAAAGTTCCAATAGAACTTTGCAATGTTATTGAGGTATTTTATAAATTCATGCATATAAATTGGTAAAGGATATCCTAAATACTTTATATTTAGGGTCAACGATTCCCTGTTGCAAAATTAACAAGTACTCAAAGAGGGACAATGATTAAACATACCGCTTTATCACCTCAAGAAAATGTACATCGAATTAATGAAGGCATTCAAAATGTTTTGCAATTCGGAAAAGATTTTAAATTAAATAGCTTTGGGATGGTCGTTGAGGAACAAATGGCGGTTATTCCTGGTTAGTGTAACATACTTTTGAATATTTATCAACATTCAAGTTATATTTATATTTTTTTCCTCTTTTGTAAAGCTCGTGTCTTGAGAGCACCACAAATTTCATATCATTCATCTTCAAAAGCTGGTGGAACTGTTAAACCTAGGGAAGGTGGATGGAATTTAAAAGATCGTAAATTTGTAAGGAGTGGAGATACTCTTCGTTATTGGGTTGTGGTCGCGTTTATTGACCAACGAAGATTATCAGTTAGCAAAGCGAAGCAATTTGTGAAAGAACTTGTCATTACTAGTCGACAACAGGGAATGGTAATTAATATAAAATAAATTAAATATTATAATCATGAAAATTATAACTAAACTATCATTCACTTCTCAAAATAAGGATATTGAGGAAGGCAACCCTAGAGTTAATTATATCAGGCCTCACGGTGATGCGCAAACTTATCAACGAATGATTGAGCAAGAATATGAAAATGCTCTAACTCATTTTCAAAATGTGTTGCAGCTTATGCTATTTATTCTTCCAGATGATGATGAAAAACGTTACAGAGCCATAAAATATACTACCGATACCGTACTTGGTGTTCCTTCACAATGTGTACAACTTGAGAAGGTGCAAAAAAAAAGTAAACAATATTGTGCCAATGTAGCACTCAAAATTAATTTGAAACTTGGAGGGACGAATCAATCTCTTGAAGAAACCGAAATTCCTGAGTTATCAAAAGGACCGGTTATGTTGCTTGGGGCAGATGTTACTCACCCTACCGGTGGACGCGCCGGACCTTCAAGTATACCTTCAATCTGCGCAGTTGTTGGTTCTCTTGACCGTCAAGGTGGACGATTTATCTCCAAGCTTGAAAGTCAAAAAACAAGACAAGAAAAAATTGAAAATATGGGTGGCATGGTTAAAGAAATTTTAAAAGATTACCGTGCAAAGAATAATATCTTGCCTCAACGAATGATCATGTATCGTGATGGTGTATCAGAAAGCCAATTTGAGATGGTTTTGACTCATGAACTTGAAAAAATCAAAGGTAAAGAACTTATAACGCATCAATGAACCGATTTTTCACATGACTGCCTTCTTAATATATTATTACTACCTTTTTTTTATTAAAAAAAAAAAGAGGCTTGTAAAGAAATCGAAAAGAGTTATAATCCTCCGATTACCTTTGTGGTTGTAGGCAAGCGACATCACACTCGATTTTATCCACAACAAGACCGTGATGCTGATAGGTAAAGCCTAATTAAATTTAGTAAATAATATTCATTCTATTTATAACTTTTTACATTTAGCAAAGGAAATTGTGTAGCTGGCACTGTTGTAGATAGTAGAATAACGCATCCATATTTATTTGATTTCTGTAAGTAGTTTCATTTATTTGTACAACAGCCTTTTATACTTATTTTATAACTCTTAAAATTATATAATGTTTTAGTCTTACAATCACATACAAGTTTACACGGAACTTCTCGTCCAGCCCATTGTATTTTTTATTTATTTGCATTTGAAATTGTTAAGTCTTAATATCGTTTCTAATTTTAATTTTTAATTTTAAAAGATCATGTTCTTTTTGATGAAAATAAATTCACAGCCGATAGACTGCAAAATTTAACACATAAACTTTGTTATAATTATCAACGGTACGTTTGGAAGTATCGATTAGACTATCTTATAATTTATAATCATTCTTAATTATATTTATTATTATTTTCTCTACAATCTAGTGCTACCCGTTCTGTTTCCATTGCACCAGCAGCTTGTAAGTATTATTGATATATATATATATATATATATATTTTCAGAGAACAATTCTTTAATTACCTTCTCTCTCAAATCTTCTTGTAGATTACGCACATTTGGCAGCTAAACGAGCGCGGTAAAGTATTTTAATTGTATAAAGATAATTTAGTATCATAACGTTAAATAATAGTCTTGGTATGTAGATTGCATCTTGAACAAAAGCCGCGTGGAGAGCCCGAATTTGTATTAAAGGAAGTTAAAGAAAGTTTAGCCAAAGGTAACGAAACTAATTAATTCTTTTATAATTAGAATTTATTGATTCACTTTAATTTTATTTTTAGACAACACAATGTATTTTATTTAATCATTTTCTTCTACGGAATAACTCAAATGAGAATCAATTTCAATGTTTTGAAATATATTGTAAATTTGTTACTATTTATGTAAATATCTTTTTATATAGAATAATTTTTATCATCACAATTACAAATTCTTATTATTAATAAATTATAACATTTATATATAATGGTTTTTATTTTACTTAATATGAGTAAGTTTTAATTTTATCATATATTTTGTATGATATTAATACAATAAATTTTTAAGAAATATTTGAGGAATCTATTAATATATCACAAATTAATAAATTTTGATGTTAATTTTACGTAATAAAATTTTTTAGTGTTTTGCACATTTTTTTTTAAACAATTATTTAAAAGAACTAAAAATGAAATTTCCGAGTTAGAATTCAAAAGAAATGAAAGAATGTCATTTTATGAGATATATTTATTTATCAATTATATAACAGATGAGATATTTTTAGTCTTGTAATAATACAAAAAAAATGAAATGTTAAGATTTCACAGGTTATTTTTTATCTTTTTAAACAATAACGAAGAGATGTAATTACATGAGAATATCTAGTCTTTGTATAATGGAAATAATAATGCAAAGAAGCAAAAGAATGAAGTGATGACTTTGTATGAGATATTGATCAGTATTTTTTATAGGTATGTGACTTTGCGAAAGTTTAAGGCTTAGTACTTTGTAATATTATGGTATAATATTATGTAAAACTTATAAAAATACTAAAATTTTAAAAGTTTACAGCGTAGTACTTCATGTAATATTATATAAAACTTATAATAATAAAAAAATTTCAAATGTTTACGAAAATTTATGCCGTTACAAAGAAAAAAACGATTTTTCAGATACATCTATAGGAAGAATTCCGCTATAATTCATTTAATAATATTCCACGCCGCCTCATAATATTTACATTTTTTTTTATCGTCAGTTCGATACTGCGCAGAATGCGTCCCTCTGAAAAGTCAATTTCAATGCTTACTAGAATCAAAAATCAATTTTTTTTGCGAATGATTTTTATATTGCCTAAAATGTAAATTTCGACCAGAAATCCATGCTTTTTCACATGATTTTTCGATTTTATTGGTGCGATAATCTGATTTGAGTTTTTCCGAATTTTTAAACTTTCAAAAAAAACGAAAAAAAAATATATATATTTCAACTGAAAGTATGAGCCGTAGACGACAAAATAAAGAGCCTAGCACAAGACAAAGGATATCAGACCAGCTAACACCTTCTGGTCGTCCTATCGTTAGTACACCTAAAAATCAAAATGATCGTTACAAGGGTAACAAAAACCAAAGGAGAGGAGGCGGTGGTAATAAAAATAACCGAGATAGTCGTGATAAGATAAGTCCAATATTACCGAACCTTGTTGAAATCATAAAGCCGGAAAAAAAAGGTTTTCGTGCGATACCGATTATTCCAACCGTAAAGGAAATTTTAGCACCACAACCAGAATTGGGAGATATTCCTATAAATCGAATTGAGGAACCATACGAATCAATTAACGAGTATCTGGAAACTCATTATAAATTACTAAGAGAAGACTGTATAAGACCTCTTCGTGAAGGTATACGGGTTTTTAAAGCAAACCCCGAAGAAAAAAATCGAGATTTACGAGTATATGTTAAGATTAATCTTGTGGGTGTAACATTCGCAAAAATTGGCGTCGTACATCGCATCAGTTTCAGAACCAAAGATTTTGAGCGTGTTAATTGGTAATGATTTTAGATCTTGTTATTCTAAATTCAATTGAATATATAATTCTATAACAAGGTTTATCTTTCAGGTCAACAAGCAAACGTTTACTTCCTGGAACATTAGTCGTCTTTTCAAAAGACAATTTTGAAACAATGAAGTTTGCAACGGTTGTTAACCGACCTCTTGAACTACTTGGAAAGAGTTTTGATTTACAAATTGATGTCCTTTTTCGATTGGAAGATATAGATTTTGAATTGTCAGAAGGATATGTTATGGTAATTTATTAATAAATTATTTTTTTTTATTATAAATGATTCGTCCATAATAATAATCATTATATATCATTAGGTTGAATCAACTTCATCGTATTTCGAAGGTATTTGAATATAATTATTCTTTATTATAATATTACTTTTAAAGCTCACATTGGATGAATTTTATTTAGCTTACAGGCACGTCTTAAATATCCTTCAGGAACTGGATCCTGAAACACTACCATTTAAGGATCATATTGTTGAACGAAATATAGAAATCGAAATTCCTGAATATTTGAAAGCAAGAATTCCCATCTATGAGTTCGGTAAAACCGAAGCGTTTCAAAACCTCGAAAATTGTTATGGCACATCGAGGGTAATTTTTTTATTCTTGTTGAATTATATTATTTCATATATCTATATATGTATCTATATATCTCTATATAATATTGTTTGTTAGCTTAATGTTCGAAAAGAATGGGATAAATGGCCAACGATTGAAGAAATGAACACTGAATTACATATTTCACAATACGAAGCATTAAAGAGGATGCTTACATGTCGATTAGCTTTAGTTCAAGGACCACCAGGTACAGGAAAAACTTATGTGGGTCTTACTGCAGTTAGAATTTTATTAGAGAATCTTCCAGGTACTATTGTTGTCGCGTGTCAGACAAATCATGCTTTAGATCAATTCCTTGAAGGTTTGTGATTTTAAATTACATAAAAAAAATGATTGTTTCTTTTCAAAAGTTGTGATTTAACTTTAAATTAATTTAGGCATTCAAATGTATGAGGAAAATATTATTAGACTAGGTTCAAGATCTTCTTCACAAAAAATCATACCACGTACATTGTTTAATATCCGAAATGAAATGAAATCGTCTAGTACAATGATTAGAAATCGGGATATTAATCGTTTATTTGCTAAAAAAGATAAGATTGAGCATGAAATGAAAGATTTATGTAAAGAGTTAGGGAAGCCATGTCTTAGATTGGATTTCATCAAAGAACGGGGATATCTCTCAGATGAGCAAATTTCGAGTCTTAAACAAGATGATTGGTATACAAGTAGTTCATCCGGTAATGATGATAGCGATAGAGACTATATACAAGAATGGCTTGAAGCCTCAATTTCTGCTGCAGTTTCGAAGCAAAACGAACTTGATTATCAATTTTCCCAATTCATGTCAGAAGATAGCGGGAATCAAGCGGAAGAAGAAGAAGAATTTGATGAAGAACAGATCCATATTCTCGAAGCAGATTTTCAGGGAGTTGATGGTGGACAGCTTACAAGCGGGGAATTTGTAGAATTAAGGAATGAAAAATGTATACAGTCGGATGTATACGTTAGTGAAGATATGATAATTGAATATTCTTCCGCGGAAGATTTATGGTCTATACCTCAAGAAGTCCGTGTAGAAATCCATAGACGTTGGCGTCGTGAAAGACTGGAAGAAATTTTTGACAGACTTAAACAACTTTGTGAGCAATATCTCAAATTATGTGATCAGATAAAAACCGAAAGGATTCGTGAAGATTTATTTATTCTCAAACAGAATCGCGTTGTTGGGATGACCACTACAGCCGCAGTAAGTGATTAATATAATCTTATAATTAAAGCATTTTTTTTTTGATTGAACTTTTTTATATTCAAACTTATTAGGCCAAGTATCATGATTTACTGATTAATTTGGCACCAAAAATCATGATTATTGAAGAAGCTGCCGAGACTTTGGAAGCACACATTGTGACCGCTCTTACACCTGCGACTGAACATTTGATTCTTATTGGGTACATATTTTAATTTTTTAAATTACATAAAATATTTTAAAGTATTTATTATCTTTTTTTAAATTTAAAATAGTGACCATCAACAACTTCGACCAAATACTTCTGTGCATGAACTTGCCGAAGTCTTTGTAAATTAACTCATAATTTCTACATATCATTTGGTAACATAAGCTTTTGTGGCTAATAAATCTTGTATTTATAAATCACAATAGAAATTGGATGTTTCATTGTTTGAACGGTTGACTAACTTCTTGCCTTATTGTCAACTCACTGAACAACGCCGTATGCGACCTGAGATCAGAGAACTGCTCACACCAATTTATAAAGATGTCCTTACAGATCACGAGATAGTATGTAACTATCCTAATGTTCCAGGTTTTTGCAATGATCTCTTTTTCTTTGATCACCAAGAAGAGGAGGTTCATGAAGAAGAAACGATGAGTAAAAAGAACAAGTTTGAGGCACAGATGTGTACCAAATTTACTGATTATCTTGTGAAAGGTGGAACGAGTGCAAAAAACATGTAAGATTTTATTAAATTCAAATTTCGAATTGTCGATCTGAATGTATTATTATAACAATTCTTTTTTTTTAGTACCATTTTAAGTATGTACTCTGGTCAAAGGAAACTCATTAATCAGTTATTAAGAGATGAATCTCGTAATACACCAGAAATGGTAGATGTTCGTGTTTGTTCAGTGGATGGCTTCCAAGGAGAGGAAAATGATATAATCCTTTTGTCTTTGGTAAGAAGCCGCGATACACGACAAAGTATAGGTTTTTTGAGTGTGGCCAACAGAGGTAAGATACATGCTACTTGCTCATTTTAAAAAAGCTTCTCGGTTTTTATAATTTTGACTTGTTAAATAGTTTGCGTTGCTTTATCACGAGCTAAGCATGGGATGTATATTTTTGGCAACGCATCACAATTAAAAATGCAATCCGAACTTTGGCGAGATGTTTTGAGAATACTTGAAAAAACTGGTCTTTGCGGTCAAACTATTGATCTGTATTGTCAAAAACATTCTAATCCTAATAAAGAAGAATGGCCACACGGTGTGGAGATAACAGAAGTTTCATGGTATGCTGACATTCCACCTGAAGGTGGTTGTATGAGGGAATGTCAAGAGGTGATGGAATGTGGTCACGTGAGTAATCAAATTATCCAAGATTATAAATTTAAATCACGAAATAACAATAATTTTTTTTAACAGATTTGTCCGAATAAATGTCACATAGCTCCACACAATACTTGTAAGGTAAGGTTTAATGGGGTTTATTATTTATTATTGTTGATTGTATTTGATTAATAGCAATTTTTTGAAAATCATATAGGAAAAATGCATCCGGAAATTCCCTTCTTGTGGTCATTCATGTACCAAACGATGTGATGATCCATGTGGAAATTGTGAAAAAATGATTATGTTTCACCCACAATGTGGACATGATAAAGAAGTGCCTTGTTACGTAAGTCAATCACCAAGTAGATACAGATGTAAGGAGACGTGTTCTAAAAAATTAACATGCGGGCATCAGGTTTGATCATTTAATATTGTATTCTCGTTATTAAGTTTTATTAAATTTAAATGTTTTCTAATTTAATTTATTTTTTTTCGACTAAAGTGTGACGAGATTTGTTCATCACCCTGGTGCACAGCGATGTGCCGAGCTACGGTTAGAGTTGGATTTCCTGATTGTAAACATTTCGATCGTTCACCTTGTTATAAAGCTAAAGAACATAAGAAATGTCCTTTTTGCTAGTTTTTTTTTATAAAATTTCATTGATAATTTACTTATTATATTTATGTATTGATTTTTTTGTTTTGTAATGTAAAGAAATTTTGTATATTTCTATTAAAATATGATTATATATATGTTGATCCATTTAAATTTAGCGGGCTTAACTTGTTAATAAATAAATAGAAAGGTAGGAAAATGCCGGAAACATTCATTTTTTTCCTCGCAGTTTTACTTACACCTTTATACTTCACAGTAATTTCTGTCGAGTAAAATTTTTGTCATCGTTTCGCGAAAGATAATTAATTCTGTTATTGAGCTTGCGTGAAAGTTTAATATTTATATAAAAGGAAATTTCTTTTTATATATAATTAATTTAAATTATATATTATTTTTTGAAAAATATAATATGAAAAAATTAGTTAATATCTTTTAAACAAATATTATTATTACCGTAAAGTCCTGAAAATAAGCACTTTCCCAAAATAAAGCTAAAATGAATTATCATTATATTCATTGCTATATAACATTTACATCTTTTCTCAAACATTTTATTCAATTACAAATATCACTATAAAAAATATGATTAAGTTTTACTAGCATCACTATTTGTCATCCACAAATGCTAAATCAATATTGCTATCATAAAATTACTTTAACAGAAATTGATTATTATTAAAATAATTGTCATTAATTTATGCATCTACTGTATTCAACCATTTTCTTAAACATTAGTGGAATTTATTCATTATATGATAATTTGGTTCTATTTATATAAAAATTTAGATATTATTAAAAATTATTTTACTTATAATTAAAATTACTAAAAATTAATTTCTATCTGTAGTATAAGTAAAAATAATGGCAAATTATTTTTTTTATTATTACCTATTTTAAATATATATTTTTTAATTAAGAATTTTTTTAACCATCATCTCCAATGATTTTTTTTAAATATCATCCTATATATAAATTATGTGATTTACATAATACTTTCAATATTTTATTAATTTGCACAAAAATTTACATAATAAAATTTAAATATAAGCTACTTATATTTAGAATTAAACAATAAAATTTTTCTTATTTTGACAATATAAATATGTATGCTTATTTTTTTTGCAAATTTTGCAAGATGTAATATAACTTTTTGTATTACAATTTATAGAATATTTCAATATGTATAAGTATCTCTTGAATGAATATTAGAATTTATTTATTACACTTAGAATCCTTTGAGCTATTTTCAAATTATAATTTTAATTTTTAGCAGTTCTTCCTTTTATATTTATTTGTAATTGATTTTGAACTATATTTTGAAACTGATTATTATATTATTATTTAATTATTTCACTTGTTAAATTAAACCTCATAAAGTAGCTAAAATATATATTAAATTATATTTAGCTACCAATGTTGCTAACTTTTATCCTAATGTTACATATTTATCATAATTTTAATTTTTTATAATTATACATTTAATTTTAGGATCCTGGTCTAAACAATCCTAAGATTTCAAATCTTATATATAGAATTTAAAATTAAACTTTCATTACAGTATTAGTATTCTAACTTTATATTTCAAAGAATTATATATAGTATTAATATTTTGTATGTTAATACCTTTAATAGTTTTCATTCCAAATTTAGAAGGAATTTTATTTATACTTTAAAGATAATTTAAATATATTAAAAATTAGTTATCAAACTAATAATATTTTTATAATAAAATTTATAATGTTTTTTTAAGTAAAATCAAAAAAAAAATTATATTAATTAGTAACTTTTTGCATTAATTTAAGATCAAAATATTGAAAAATGTTTAATAAAAGTATTTTCTTTATAAAAGCTAAAATTTTTAATTTTATTTATTCTTATATTATTAAAAAAACTTTACAAAATATACAAATTTATAATTAAAACATTTATTTATGTTTAAATATTATTTAGTTAAAAATTTTGTATATATTTAATATTTTAATTATTAAAAATGAAATTTTATTTAAAAATAATAGATTTATAATAAATCTTATAATGTATTTTAACTAAAAATCAAAAAAAATTGTAAGTTTTTGTGTTGAAAATCATGACTAAATTTGAATAAAAATCATTACTATTAAGAAATACCATTGATTCTTTATTAAAGTAATAATAAATTTTGCATTTTTGTATTTATAATATTATTTAAAAAAATAATGACAAACTAAACCACTAATCAAAAGCAGATATATGCATTTATATAGAAAATCATGATATAATACTATATAATTTGTTGATAAAGTATTAATTGTCATGTGTTTAACTTCTCAACTTTTCAAAATATTGATAGTATTAACTCAACTAATAAGAGATTTTAAATATAACTTATAATTTATCTATAAAATTTTTAAGATAAGCTAACATATTATAATGATTAATTTTTAAAGAAATTAATTATAAACATTAGAATATCTAATTTAAAGCACTGTAATTTTAACGATAAAATTAACTTATATTATCACAATCATTATATTGATTAGAAGGTAAAATATATTTTAATTTAAATTATTAAATACAAAAAACTAAATCTGTTAAAATGTTCTATAAATTTTAAAAAAACACAAATTGCTAAAGAAAAGTAATAATAAAAGATAAATAATTCTAATATTCTGCTTTTTGAAGTTCAAAAAAAAATATATTTTATATACCATTAAAGTATTTCATTAGTGATAAATAAGAATTAACATATTTATGAATAATACATAGCATTAATTAATTTTACTCTTTAAATTGATAATATACCAATATTAAATTTCTAAATGAAAAAAAAATGAAAAAAATTTATTAATATTACTTTATAATTTTATTTTAATCTTAAAATCTTATTCTAATTTCAAACTTTATACATTTTATTTTAAATCAAAATCTTATCCTAATTTCATATCTTATCCTAATCTAAATCTTATCCTAATTTTATGTTTTATTCTAATCCTAATTCTACATTTTATTCTAATTATAAATATTATTTTAATTTTATATCTTATTCTAATTTTAACCTTATCTTAATTTCATACCTTATCCTAATCCTAAACCTTATTCTAATTTTATATTCCAAATCTTATTATAATTTCAATTAATAATATATCTAAAATATAAAGCATTTAACTTATTAGCATTTAATTAGATATAATATGGTTTTTATATATTATGAAATATTTACACATAATTAGGATTTCTTAAATTAATTGAATCAAATATTGAAGCAATTTAAATTTTTTTAAATTGAAACAAATTGAATCAAATCAGTTTAAATATTTGATCAAATCAAATCAAATTGAATATAAAAAAATTTTTTAATTTATATAATAATATATTAAAATAAAGTTATTTTATAAATTTAATTAAAAAAATTATTAATTTAATAACAGGTGAATTTTTACTAAGAAAAATCTTAGTAAAACAACTTACAGCTTTACTAAAAAACTTAGTAAATCAATATTGCAGCTTTAGTTTTACTAAGAAAATTTGGTAAAATAATACTACAACTTTAGTTTTACTAAAAAAATTTAATAATAACCTCTATCATAACTTCTATTTTACTAAAAAATTTAGTAATAATCACTATTATAACAAGAAAGATTCTAATTGAAATCTATCAAATTAAAAACTAAGTGGTTGCATCTATACATAAAGTTGAAATGAAAACCCAAAAGTCAAAATGAAAAGTCAAAATGATCGAATTGATGTTATATCATATGATTTTTTATATATATAAAAATAAAAGATGTATGATATTGGTCAATATCATTCTGATTCAAATGAAATAGCTACCATTCGATTCCTTGTGATTATACAAATCCAATGAGCTAACATTCATTAATTTTGAATTAGCTTATCTTGAGATATTTGCGATCAAATTTTGAAATTCAGACTTAATCGCTGGAGGTTATTTGATATAATTATATCAAATAACCTCTAGCGACTTGAGTTAGGTTATATCATCGCCGTCATAATCTAATGGTGGCGATATAATCTAATAGTTATAATAGTAATTATGTAATCTAATGGTGGTGATATAATCTGATGGTGATAATTTAATCTAATAGTGGTGGTATGATCTAATGTCATGATCTAGTGGGTGATGTCATAACCTGATATCATAATCTAATGTGATGACATAATCTACATGTGTCTTTATAACCTATAGTTTAGTTATCTTTACGGCTTTCTAACTACTATTTTAATTAATTCCTGCTATATAGTGTTATGATAGGTCAGTGGTGATATGATCTATTAGTGTGATTATTATATAATCTAACGGTGGCATCACAATCTGATAGAGTGTATTTTTCCACTTATCTACGGCCTTTCTTTTACATTACTCTATATTTCTTTTACTTCTAAAGAGCTATCTATTTGTTTACCTGCTTCTGTGCCTGTTTGGTGACCTGTTAATATATTGAGGATGCTTCTTTTTTGCACCTATTTGGTTACCTTTTTAAATACCAAATTGTGGTAAAAAAAAATCATGTCAGGTGGCGTAGTGGATTTGCAATTAATTTTGGCTGACATTATGCCATAATTCTAGTTGGTCTTTAGAGTATATGATTTGAGGATCCAGCTTGGTGTTATGATGGTGATTTGATAGTATCCTAGAACTACTGTAGAGCTGTTGAGAAACTGGTAAGAAACTGGCAGGAAGCCAGAGAGGTTCTATTAGTTTGCCAGTTTTATGCTAGCTTGGATGCTAAGTTATTATATCCAAAGTTCCGGCTGAAATTATGGAATAGTGTTGGCCGATATTATTGTTAATTTACTGCGTCTTTTTTCTAAAATAGGTATTGCGAGAAAATACATATATTGTTAGGAGAGTCATATGATAGTGCTCCCAGAAGGCTCTGTATCAAGTGATCCGTTATGTATACAGTCAACCCTTGATATAACGAATTTTATGTCCTGAACTTCAACTTCACTATAGAGCTATAGTGAATTTTTTAAAGAATTTGATTGGCTAATTCGTTATAACGAGGGTAAATTTAATATAGTTGTCCAAAAAATTCGTTATATAAAAATTCGCTATAGAGAGGTATGACTGTATATTGTTAGGAGAATCATATGATAATGATCCCAGAAGGCTTTATGTCAAGTGATACTTTATGTGTATATTATTAAAAGATATATATGCTGAATTTGAGATGAATTGGTTAATTACTTGCAAAAATATTCTGTTATAAATTCGAGAAAATCCATTCTAGTAAATGGGACATTTTAATAAACTGGGACAGGAACTAGAATGGATTTTGTTATGAAAGTAAAGCTTTTTTCTTTGCTTTAACTTGTTCTTTTATATTACGTCCTAGTTGTCATAATTGTCTTAGTAAAAATAAAAATTCTAAAAAAATCGTAACCTATCCTATGGTATAAGTATAATATATGTATGCTATTTATGCTATATACCGATATATCTATAGGTAAAAAAAATAAAAAAGTAAAGTCCGAAATTTACTAGGACAACTAGGACAACTAGGATGGACTATTTCTTTCCCTTCATTCATCTTAATATTACCATCTAGCTATATTTCATTCGTCCTAGAAAACTTTAACAACAGGAGGACAGATTTTAAAGAACAGTTTGCTGGGATATATTCTCAAATTTTACATCACTTATATCTATACTTAATTGCCTACCAGTCCTTGTGTCGAAGCTAAATCAGCCAGCTTTTTCTGATGGTAGTGC
The DNA here is from genome assembly GCA_946474995.1 of Funneliformis geosporum. Classification (NCBI taxonomy): domain Eukaryota; kingdom Fungi; phylum Glomeromycota; class Glomeromycetes; order Glomerales; family Glomeraceae; genus Funneliformis; species Funneliformis geosporum. The sequence goes on from CAMKVN010000904.1 coordinate 21,728, forward strand.
TTCTTTAATCTATGTTTTTTTGCATGTGTATTGCAATAGTCATATTTGGATCTTGTCAGTTCACCGCATTTTTTACAAAAAACTTGTCTAGAATTTCGGTGGACTTTACATCCCTTTGAATGATAGCATCTCTGATTGCATACTTTTCCAGTCCTAAGAATATATGGACAATTATATAATACCAGAGTGTCACCTTTTTTTCTGCTTTTCATTTATATGTATTAATTAATAATGTCAAGGAATTAATTTCATTTTAAACTTTTTTCTTATGAATAATATACCCTGAGTTTTAGTATAATTATAAATTATTTTAAATTGCTTAAGAAAAAATGACACAATCTGAGTTTCTCGACGCCCCTGCTCTTTTTCACCCAGAGGCTGAAAAAGATAAAATAAGAACTCAAGTAATTCGCTATTCCAGTGAAAAATACTTGTTAGGCTTTTTAACACTAGATGATATAGTTGCAGGAAATGATGAGGGATTATCTTCAATCCTCGAAGATACTTTATCTAAATGACAAGAAATTCCATTCATGGCCATTGAGAATGAATGATCAACAGAAAGGATAAATGGAATGTATCGCTATGTATTGCATTTTTATGGTCACCTTATTAATGGCCAAAAGGCACTGGTAACTCTTATAGACATTCAAGTTTTCTTTGACATTCACGTACCAGATGGAGAGATTCTAGATAAATGTAAAGAAAAGGTGAACAAAATTCTCTCTGGCATTATGAAATCATTTAAAATAAAGCATATTAAAGCTTTCCTTTTTCAGGGTTATCATACTGAAAAAAGTCATATTTACGAATTTATACGAATGGTACTGGAGAGAGAAAGAAAGCCATCCAAGCTATCCAAGAAAATA
>CAMKVN010000905.1:0-22576 GCA_946474995.1 Funneliformis geosporum
GGGAAGTCCGAAATAGGAATTCCGATTTGGGATATCCCAAGTTTAACTTGGGACATAGTGACGTTTGGGCTACAACATTTACATTTGCAATTTCATGATCCAAAAATTTTTTTGATAAAGTTGTCATTGATGGAGGTGTATCTCCAGGATTAAGTTTTTTAAAAAGGTCAATAATGAAAGGATTTTCCATAATTACAAAAGGTATACCGGCTATAACCCATATCTTAAGTAAAGAATGATTGATTCATTCTATAATTGCAAGTGGTAATTCTTTATCAAATCTAAAATGCTTCAAAATAGTTTGTTGTTTAGATAGTGATTGAGAAGTTAAAACTTTTATTAGATTTGTATAAGCAGTTTTTTTCTGAAGCAAGTTTAATTCTCCAAAACTTACTTATTTTTTCTAGACATTATAAACATTCATTTGCAAGGTGTGCCTTAAGCTTTGTATGTTTTCTTCTTGCCTAAGATTTTGTGTAATGCCCGTCATGTATTTCACTTCCTTTTTAAAGTATCATCACATTTCGGTAACCTTTATTATTTTTAAAAGCATTCTCACTTTCTAAGCAAGATTTATTATATTTCTGAAAGAGATTGATGTTACTTGTATTTCTTCTTGCATTTCTTTTTGCGTTTCTTCTATATTATAAAAACAGTGGCTTAGTAATTTGAATATATAGGTCAATCAACTTTTATAGCATCTGATATTGGTTACGACATCTGATACCAGTTATGCATACGTCACATGATACGGCATACGGCAATGCTTGCATTATCGAGCTGATAATGTACGACCTAAGATAATGATATGTTTGCATCCTTAGTCAGGACTAACTTAGCAGTGATGGCAATTACCTATTCACAATTAATAAATTCAAATCCTATTATCCTTAGAACAATTTTTCACTTCGTGGTATATGGTGTAATAATATTAAGTTTTTATTACTACCCAAAGTGATAATGCTGCACTTGTACAAGATTTTTGTAAGGATTATACTGAACAAAGTATATACAAATATCCAATTGTGAGTTCTTTCGACTTGAATTCAAAGTAATTTTTGGATAGTCCTCCTGATAATCCTGATGATACTAAAAGCTTATATGCTAAAACTATAAATATGACGAGAAGGCTTTAAATATATTTAAAACTTAAAATTTTTAATACAAGACTATTAATATTTATGAATAAAATAATGGATTTTAATACAAGACTATTAATATTTATGAATAAAATAATGGATTTAAAATTTATATAAGTTTTTATGACTTAAAAAATATATATATGATTATCTTTTTTTATTAAATTATAATTATATGCAATTAAGCTTAAAGAATACTATATTCTAGGATAACTAATTGTAATAATCAGTATAATTTTTGGATATATATTTAAATATTTAATAATAATATAGTATTTAAATTTATATTCTGCTAAAACAAAAGCATTCTATATGTATTTAGTATTTATAAGAATTATTTTATAAAAATAATTAATATTTTATAGTATATTTATATTTAAATGATTTAAATTTTAATTTTAACAAAATTCAATATTATTTAAAATTGAATTATCATTATATTTATTATTAACTTATTTAAAATACAAACCATTAAAAGTGTAATTTACATATTTAATTGCTATTTTAAATCTATTAAAAAGTGAAGTTCCAATAACTTCATAATCCCGCGAATGACGAAATTAAAATCCCGTAGTAATGAGAATAGAATTCGTTTAGGAGTTCAGTAAGGTTGGTAAGCAAGTTATATAAGTATAATAGCAACTTTGTCGATTTTTTGACAATTAATACAATTCATGACGCGATTAAGCTTTACGCAATACCGCGCCACAATCTAAACTTTTATAACAAAGATCAAAAACCAAATCAGGCATATTCAATATAATTTCATCTTCTGATTAAATTCCTTTCTCATACAATGATGATAATAATTTCGCTTATATCAATAAACTTTATATTAATTCCGAGGCTAAAAAATTCTAACCAGATCCATTTATTTAATGGTTGCAAAAAATTGTGGCGAAGCCATCATTAACGAAATAATGTGCGTGAATTGGACCGAGTACGTCATTCGGGATTTTTAAGTGTTAGGATTATAAAATTCGAGATTATGACAATTCGGGATGTTGACATTTCGGGATCGGTCTAATGTACTGTAGGGATTTCGAGTGTCTACGGATCTCGATTGTACTCGATTTTATGGAATCGACATATTATAAATATCATTTGTAAAAACGTTGATGATATTCGAAACTGATTAAATATTTAATTTTAATTCAATTAATCGATTAATGAATTGTTAACGTTGTTCTGAAATTAACGTTTAATTATTTTTTTACAAAAAAAAAAAGACGTTGCTATTAATCAGTAAAATAAAAATTAACTCGTATTTTTATTTGACAATTGAATCGAAATTAGATGCCGTGCAGAAACTTTAAAGAAAGCATTCCCTTAAAATTTTATGATTTATATTCCAAGTGAAAATGAAGAGGAACTGTTACTAGAATCAGTTTGTCAGATTTTTTTTTTATTACAATAATCCTTTTAAAATATTATGTGAGAATATTTTTTTAAACATATTTAATTTGCTTTTGTCTGAATGGATCAGAAAACTATTCTTTGGAGAATTTAAAGGTTTATTGATTAAAAAATTTTAATTTATAGTTTAACTGTATATTTTACAAATTAATGTAACTATTTATTCAGTTTATTACAAAAGTTTTTATTAGTCATTACAAATGTTTGGTTGGAAAATTTTCTTTAAAAATTAGATCATTAAATTTATTATCTTTAACTAATGCCCAGCAAATTTTAGTAGTATATGTTCTGCCAATTTTTATTAATGGATATGTTGAATTAATAGTCGAATAATTAACTCTAATTACTAGAAGTAATTTTAGTTACTGTATAAACATCTAATTCGAAAAAGTTAAAACATAACTTGACTCAGAAATTATTTATCTTGAGTTAAATAATTATTTATAAAAAAAAAATTTATCTAAGAAATAAATCTAGATGTCACAAGTTTATATTTTAAGATAATTGATTAATTCAGCTTTCAAATTATTTAAAAGAAGATAATTCTAATAAATTAAGATAACATTCTGAATAATGAGGCAATTTAACATCTTTTATTATTATTTTTTTTTTTTACTTTCAGTTTCTTACGCTTATTGCTGAAGCGATGAAGTGACTTATTTTTTGATTTTTTTTTTTTAATAAATTACTTTGGTACTCTTTGGCTTGGATCCTTTCAGACTTTGCTGATCGCGACTACAATATTTTATTTCTCCGCAGAATCAATTTTTCTTTTCCTTTTTCAAGTAGAAGAATAGGTAAATGAATTTACATTTGAGTTAGATGGAGTGCTGGAGTGCATAGGTTAAGTTTTTTTTTATTTTTTGAATATTTATTTTTCCTTAATATAAATAGAATAAATGGTTGAAGAACTTTCTATTATGACGGGGAATTCCTTATTTATATAGCCCGACATATTAAACCCTTTGAAAAATGATTTTTTTATACGAATCTCGATTAATTCGATCGATTTTGGTAGAATTTATGATTTTAAATTGGTGCTTTTACTGTCTTCAGAACTTTATATATTGATTGTTTAAAGACCGCACAACACTTGTCATAAAATAATATAGAATATTTCCAATTATATCCAATTTTTGCATTTAGTGAGAAGATTCATATGTAAACGTTTTTATAGCTTATTTATTTTATTTTGTTTATATTTTTAGACACTATTATATCAAAAAATAATTTACTCATCACAAAATCGAATTTGTATAGCTATAATTTCATTTCACACCTAGATATGTGACTTTATGATTAAAAGTGAATAATTGAACAAATTCTTTCATTATATTTGTATTAATTATAACTTATTAATATTAAAACGATAACTTAGAAAGCCTTTGTTTTTATTTTAAAAATTTTTAAGAGTATATCATGAAATGCAAAAGGATAGTTGCTAAAAATTTGCATAATTTTATTATTCACTTTATATAAATTTAAGATAAAATGTTTATCAACACTTGTAAAATTGATAATTTACTAAAAAAAAGGAAAGAAATATATTAAATAAAGTTTATAATAAATTATTCTTGGTATTAAAGTAGTTCAATGATATTTCAATAACTACTCAATATGAATTAATTTTCAAGAATTGATTCATAAAATAAAACATGAAGTTACACTCAAATAATTGACGAATTTGTGAAATCTGGCTTTCTGATAGTTGTGTATACAGGTGCTACAGTGTCGATCATATTCTATTATAAAGCCGGAGTTTTCACCCCGTTTATCTTTCCTTTTCTGAAAATCTATTTTTCTATTTTTCATTGCATTATGAAAACTTCACAAATCAAAATGGGCGACGAAAAAGAACAAGTTAAATTACAAAAAAAAGAAGCCCAATTACAAGAAGAATTAAGGGACTCTATTAATGAAGAATTGGTTAATGCTGCAATTGATAGAGCATATGCATTAACTGATAATAAACTTGACAAAGACTTAGATAAACAGCAGGAATTTAGACAACAAACAATTTACGCTGACGAATCTCTCACAAACGAAGAAAAATCAGAGCAATACGAGTATTAATCTTTAATTATGAATTTCTCAAGATTACCTTAAATCAAGGAATGAAAAGAGTTTGTGAAAATTGCAAACAAGAATGTTTTGCAATATCATTTTGCGAGAATTGTATTCGAAATTATTTAAAATTAAAATTTTTAGAATGGACATCTAGAAATAATGAAATTGATAATTTAATAAAGAAATGTCAGATGGAAGCTATTCTTCCATATAGAATAGTTGAATGGATCCCATTCGATAAATTGAAAATATCAAATATTTAACTAAAGGTAGATGTTCAGAAATATATACGGCAGATTGGATTGATGGATATTATAATGAATGGAATTCTATCAGAAAACAATTAATAAGATATGGAAGACATGAAATCATACTTAAAAGATTAGAAAATGTCGAAAGTGCTAATAGAAGTTGGTTTGAAGAGGTATGTAATTTTAAATGTATTATTAATTGTTGTTTTTTTATAAAAAAAAATAGAAAAAAATAATAATCAGTTGAATTCTCATTTTTAGGCTGAATCTCAATTAATATTAAGCAGTAAATGGCCAGCTTTCGCTAAATCTTATGGTCTTACTCAAAATCCACAAAATAAAGATTATTTTCTTGTAATGCACTTATTCAACATAGATTTAAAAAAATATTTACAACAAAATCATAACCTACTTACATGGAAACAAAGAATCAACATAATTAAAAGCATAATCAAAGCAGTTTTACGCCTTCATTATGAAAATTCTATTCATAGAGATTTGCATTCAGGAAATATATTATATTCTGAATACAATGGACAATGGCGTATTAGTGATTTTGGATTTTGTGGACCTGCTGATAAACCATTAGAAAGTATATATGGAAATCTTCCTTATATAGCGCCTGAAGTTATTAATGGAAAAGGATATACTTTTGCATCAGATATTTATAGCATCGGTATGCTTATGTGGGAAATTTCATCTGGACAACAGCCATTTGCTGACTTTGAACATAATTATGATCTTGCAATAAACCTAATAAAAGGATTGAGACCACAAATTGTACAAGGAACTCCAACAGAATATAAGAAATTAATCGTACAATGTTGGGATGCTGACCCATTAAAGAGACCTGAAACATTTAATAACGAATTTTTAGAAATTCATAAATCATATTTTCAAGATAAAAATGATGAGAGTCATAATATTAGTAATACATATGATACAAATTTTGATATAAACTCTAAATCGATTAACTCGTTAGCTGGAAAATTTAACAAAATTTATATTTTTGAAAATTTACCTGAACCAAGAAATGCTACTAAAGGTAAATTATTGATTTGTAATTATTAAATGATAATTGAAATTATTTAAATTTGTTTATTTTTAATTAATAGAAGAACAAGAAGGTAGGTATATATTTAAAAAATTAAAATTCAATATTATTATTGATAATTATTTTTAACAAAGCATATGATAGTAAGCAAAATAGCCTGGATATTCCAAATTGTAAGTATTTTAAGCTTTTACAAACAATTTTAAAATTTTATTAATTTATTTATTAAACCACCAAAGTTATATGTAAAGAAAAAAGCGAACAGAATGAAGATGCAAAGCAAATTAGTAAGATTATTTTTATTGTAATATTTATTTTAAATTGGTTTATATAGTTTAATAATTTAAAAATATTTATACATTTAATATTATAGATGTAAATGTTGAAATAAAAGGAAATTCTAAAAGAAATTATTCTGATGGTAATGATGAATTTATTTATACTATTAAACTTAATCGATTTGCAATAGTTATTTCTAATAAAAATTTTTCGTTAGAAAATGAAAATTCGTGCACGAAATCTAAAAAAATCAAACCTAATCATATTTGTATAAATTTTATAATTATTAAATTAAACATTTTCTTAGAAATCCCTATAAACTTCAATAATAATGGACAAAAAAATTATATTAAAAGTGACGGTAAGGAATTACTTTTAAATAATTTATTTATTAAACGATTAAATAATTATTTTATTAAATAATAGATGAGGAAATATATAATAATCCAAACATTCATCCGGAAGATCAAGATGATTTGGAAATTCCTTGCCTTGAGTAAGTAATATAAATAACTTACGATTACTATATTATAATGATTTATTTAATTAATAATTTTTTAGTGAAACTTCGAGTAATAGATAAAATATACATTTTAAGTAATATTTGGTGTAGCAAATTATTTTATTAATAACTTATTATTTATTTCTTTTATCAATCAACATATAGTCGAAACTTTAATTTAATTTTGATATTTGAGTGTCTGCAAGCACATGAACAATATCCCTCTTTATTTTTATTTGAATACAATAATTATTATAATGTGCTTTCATATCAAGTGCGAGCGATTTACATATATCTTAATAATGATAAAAAGAAAATCATTTTAATAAACAATATTATTGTTACGAGAATGATATAAGTATAGCTATGCAAAAAGAATAAAACATGATTCTTATACTTCGATATCCTTATGTGTTATATCGGATCTGATTTCGAATATAAATAAAATTAAAAGTAAAAATTTAAAAATTTAAAAATATATTTGAGATGAATAATCTCTGAATAAATTATATGAAAGTTTATAAAATCATTAAATAACCGCAGTTAAGATTTTCAAAAATTAAATATACGACTAAAACTTCCAACTGGGTCAGTTTGGAGCACTAGAGGTGAGAACCTAAGCAAACAAAAAAAATAATAAAAAAATAAAAAACTTGAAAATTTAGGAAAAAATAATACAATTGCTGCAGCCGAAGAAATCGAACCATAAAAACAAAACTTCAAAAAAAAAATAAAGAAAATATTGGCAATTGAATCATTTTTTTATGTATTTATTTATTTTTGGTAATATAGTTCGCGCTCAAATTGTTATCAAAAGAATTGTTGTTACATAAATAATATGAAAGATGTATTTTAAAATGACCATTTTTGACATCAGGGATCAATTAATTGGAATTTTAGTCATCCAAGCCGTAAGTTCTAGAGAATACCGTAGCAAAGCCATGCGAAGGAATTTATAATATAAATGAGCTTCGTTTCGCTCTTGGTTAACGATAGGATTTGAACAACATTGTAATTAGATCTTTTTCTCTTGAGCCAATTACAAAGCGCCAGCTGATGCAGTAATTGTGCATTTATTTGTATTCTTTATCATTTATAATAAAACTATTTCCTTTATTTTATTTAATAAAAACTTTATTACTTTATACGTTAAAAAAATCTACATGCTATTTTCATTACATTGTTATTGACTATACTAAACTATAAAATCATCTACAAATTACCTCTCTTACGCAAATAGGAGGTAACTGAATCAATGTTGATAAATTGATCAGTATTTATTATAACGATATGTTTAAATATAGTCCATTTACCAGCCACAATTCATTATATCTGAAAGTATTATATCAAATTCATATTCTTTCAAAGCTATTCTAAAATAATTATAAAAGAACATAAAGTGGATCACCAATAATAAACAAACAGTTTCAAATGAAAAAATATAAATCTCTTTTATTAATATGCAACGAAAATATAGAAGATAGACTTTAATTTCAATGTTAATTTCAATATAAATATAGAACTTAAAATGTTATATATATTTATAATTCACATCTTTAAAAATACTCAATTTTGAAATTATTAATTAAACTAAATTCAGAATTTGGAAAGAATAAACATCCAAATATAGTCAAGGGAAATAAATTTTGTAGTTTTCAGAGATATTATCGTAAGCTTTAACTCATAAAGTTTATAGGCGAATATTTTAGAACGTGATGTAATAATTCGCATCCATTTAAATAGACTCTCCACAATGCTTTCCAAACTATTGAAATTATTTTTTATGATTATACTTCAGTGTGTAATGACTTCAGAATAGAAAAATATTTAGCTACGGCCAAAGTTAAATAATTATTGCTGGTATTGTCAAATTCAAATACTTTCTATTATTTTCAAGAATTTGATCACAGGTTCGCGATTTGAAAAATTCAAGTGCAAATTTGCAATCGTTGAAGGCACCTTTTGTAATTCACCAAAATCTTCGCGGATTGTTAAGAATAAAAGTACGATAGAATAGTTCCACCTTATAGTCACTGACCTCGGAACCTATAATGAGTGATAATAAAGGTATGTTTACATAAAAGGTTTGTGGTTATATCCTGGACCTCCTGCCATTATCATTATTATATAGCTTATTTATAGTTTAAAAAGTTTAAAATACCAGAATTTAAAATTAATTTTTATAGATTATTTTTCTTAATTTTAATAATATTAAATAAAAGTCTTTCGAACATTTATATTCAAAAACGAGTCTTTCTTTATAAATGAATTAAAAGATAATTTAGAAAGTGCCGTGTAGCTTTAAGAGAATCGCAAACCATTTTCTACGAAAATGTACTGCCAAGAAATTAAATTATGAGGGATGTATTCACAAGCTATAATAAATCGATCTTTAGCAGGATTAAATGCATGAAAATTTAAAGCTAGATCTACCAGATATACTAAGGTAATTTGCTTGATTATTTTTTACAAGAATACACAAAAATAAAGAGGAAATTTGGTAAGCTACATGAAAAAGAACAATAGTTGTTAATGATATTTCCTTTACAAGAAAAATTCTTAACCAAATGAAACACTTTTTAAAATTCAAAAGATTACGAAACTTCCTTCAAAACGAAAAAATGAATTAACTGGCTATTATCGGATTAAATTCGTTAAATGTAGTAATATTACTATTAACTAGCAGTTCTACCCAGGCGATTCCCCGGGCGTTTGCCAACAAAACGTGAAATTTCAATTTATCTTAAAATTTATTGTGTAAAATATAAATATATATTAATTTGTAATTAAACCAACCTAACTCTAATCTAACCTTAACTCGTTGGGGTTGGTTAATAAAATAACCTAACCAAATCCTAATCCTCACCTCACACAATCTTAACTAACCTAACCTAACCTTAATCAGACTCGAACCCTAACTAATCCTAACTAACTCTAACCTAAATTCCAACCCGTACCAAACCTTTGATATTTAATAAAAAGTTTGCAATAAATGATATATGATTGATTAGAATTTTGCCACGTAGTGCCAAATCATATTTTATTGCAAACTGTAAAGTAATCATTAAAATAATAATTAATATTATTTAATGATAATTTTATCTATTATTGAGGCTAATTTTTATTTTTATTTTTAATGCGAAATTTTTTCACATTAGTTATTATTCAAATTTAATTTAATTTGGATTTTTTTTTTTAAAACTTGTTATGAATTTATTTACAATCCGTTATCATTTTTTTATGAAATTATTTATTTTTGTTGATTATGTGACTTTTATTTGCGCAAATCTTATTAAATGCATGTGCCATCTTTCAAAATATAATATATTTTATTCCTTTATTTTTGACAATTAAAAAAAAAAAATATAAAAACACTCCGTAAAACTAATAAAATAATCCCCTGTCACAATAAGTGTCACTTATGTCTACCTTTATCATTATTTTTACACGTGATTAATTAATTATATTGTGACCGGTAATCTTCATTCTACTTATTTTGTAATCTTATATTGATAACCGGGAATCTCTAATTTTATTAAAATTTTTGTATTAATTGAACACTTACTAGTTTATTTATTGAATTTAATTTTACAATTTAATTTCTATAAGCATTTTTATTCCATTATCTAAAGAAATGGTTCCTATATAAAAGCATTAATCACATTAAAATGTAATGTTGATATTAGTATTACTACAAATTTTACTGAAATCTTGGGAGTTTGAGATTTTTTTATTCCAATTCTTCTTCTTCCGATGCCTTCGAAAATCCTATAAAAATGTATTAGTTTTGATAAGATGGTAACTTTAAATATAAAAATTTAACATATCTAATTTATTGGTATAATTAGATGAATCCTTCAATGCTAGAAAGATAAAAATAAGCATAATATAAATAATTTTTAGTAATAAACTTTAAATATATGTAGAAACTTACCTGCTTTTGTAGGAATCAAAAGAGAAGCATTATCTCTTTTACGTTTAATAGATTGATGTTGATAGGCTGTTTTATGTGAGAAAATATCATTTGTTCAAGTGTAAGTGTAATAATAGATTCTACAAACTTGTGTATACCTATTTATCGCATTGAATGAAATGATTGCGTTGCATGCAGTTTGAAGTGTTTATCAATTATAAACAAGGAAAAAGATAAGCATAAGATTTAATTGTAAAGTCGGGATCTCTAATTAAATAAGTACGATGAGCTACATTATGTATGACTCTCAAAGTGAACTTAAATTTTAGAATTAGTCACTTCAATATACAGACGCTGTTTACGGAATGCCATGTGTTTTCGTTGATTTTTTTATTAGGTTCATCGGTAAAAGTGCTACCAGTAAAACAATTTCCAATGACCTAGGCAACAGGATGACATGCGTGCCAATTAGCAGTAAGCGACATTACAATGATGAAGGACGAAGAATTGCCAAATTCATCAAAGTCTAAATATGCAATAAGACACCAATTTTACCAAACGAGTCGTGAGAATCAAGTACAACTTCAATTGAAATTAATCCATTGAGAGAGAGTATATTGAAATCTGATTTTCTCAAGTTCTTTTATACATTCATCTATTTATCATATTATAATAGCAATCCAATTATTTTTTTCTCCTTGTAGACTAGATAATCGACCATGGATAAATAAAAGGATGTGAGTAATTGACATTACGCTGTTGTACTGCTGCAAAACATTTGGAGAATCACTTCGTTTCTTTGGAAGGCGATCTTCGACAGTTTTTGAAATTAGTAAAATCACATCATTTTATAACTATGTTGCTTACATAAAGGTTATCATCAGTTGTTCAGACATAATTTTCGTCAAAAATTAATGTGAATTATACGAGTTCAGGAAATTCTTTGGATAAATTTAAATTATATCAAAAGTAAATGTCAAAAACTTGTAGAGATTTGAAAATTATTCGTAAATGCTCTAAAATCTAAAAGTTATCCATTTTTATTATCTTTTGAAGATTTCGTTATCAGACCAACATGAAAAAAGTTTAGAAGTGCCATTATGTTAAGATGTCTTGTTGGGAATGATAGACAAATAAAGAAAAAAAAATAGATGACTTAAATTATTCATTTAGAAAATATGGGGCCTTTGCAATAGAAAGGGGGGAAACTGCCAGGAAAAATTAATTTTACTTTATATGCCAAATATGATTTTTATGCTGAAATATGTTCAAATTTAGCATTAACTCACTTTGGATTTTTTCGGCTGTTTCCCACCTTTCTATTGCAAAGGCCCCATATGTATAATTTTACCTAAAGAATTTAATTCGATAGTTAGTTACCATTAATAAAGACTTTTTTATTCATTATATTCCATTCTTTTTTATCGGTTGATTGTAAAAATATAAACAGAAATTGGGAACGCAAACTATAAATTTAACTTATGAGAACTATATAAAGGTTACGCAATATGAACAGACGTTCATAATTAAGGGTTTAAATTCAAATTGAGTTTAAATGTTCGAAGGATTCAAAAATCGTAAGTTTGGTTTGTTTATTAGGGAATGAATTCTTTTACTAAAAGTAAAATTAAGGTAGAAAAAAATTTATCTATTCAAATTTGTTAAAGTCATTTTGAAGATTTGCTATAACTCGTAATTTGATTTTAATATCAAATGACCCAAGAACAACTAATATTATATTACTATGCCATTATAAATAAAAACATCATCTTCAAAACTAGCTTAATAAAAAGCACACAAAAAATCATATATAAATCAATATACAATTTATTTTGTTAATTTGAGAAATCAATGCTGGGATGCGAAGAGGAGATTGGTTTAATTCCTAAGTTATAGGAGTATACTTCGGAATATATGGATCAGTTAAATTAAAATAAAATTATACATCACATGATTTATAATTGATTTTATATCTATATGGCTTTGGGGTCGTATATTTTCCTCCCACATATGCTATTTTAGCGTATGCTAACTTAGGTTTAATAGGATTTAAGAACTTTTAAATTTAATTTATATTAATTAATTAAGTATTTAATTAATTATTTTTATTTTATTTATAATTAATTTTAATAAAATAATAAAAATGAAGACTTTAATAAGGATTTATTTTTAAGTTAGTAAAGTCGAATCAAAGTTTTTCTTAATATTTTAATCAAGTTGTTAAAAAATAAGTAATTTTAATATAATTCATAGGTTAGATCTTACCGAAAAGTATCTCAAAAAATTTGTTACTTGTGCTAATATAAAAAATGAAAAGCATTTAATAATTAATAAAAATCAATCAGTTATTTTAAAATGTGCTGATAAAATTGTTGGAGAAGTTATCTGTGATGCAGTAAAAAAATGTTGCAAATTATTTTGAATATAAAATGAAAAACACAATTAAGATTCATATTAAAATAAATTGTGAACAAAAATCCCAATTTGATTTAGAAAAATTAGTTAGTCATAGTATTCGTTATCTTTAACTAACTTATATATATACAAAGAAAATAATCTTAATCTAGCGACACAAAGGATATTTAATCAAGATAATGATAATTTTGAAAAATAATTATATAAAAATGCTGAAAAGCATTTATCATAATAGTGTTAGTGAAATATAAGCTGTATATAGTACAGCTAAATTTAATTTAAGTAAAGGTGATATTTGATATACTTTACACTTTAACTAAAAATCTGCAAGAGTAATAGAAATAAGCAGAATTATAGAAAATTAGATTTTTATTATTATTTATTTATTGGTTTTATTTTTATATAACTAAATAAACTTTTCAATAAAAAAATTATTGATAAGATTTTTATTAAATAAAAATTATTAAATTAAAAATTTATAAACTTGTAAACTTATAGATTTATTATAACTAAATTTTAAATCTGTAATATTATAAATTTTTGTAAATACCAAAAATAAGTCAACTGAGTCAACTTGAGTTAAATGAGTCGAGTCAATTTATTAACTCAACTCAACTAATGACTCGACTCGAGTCAAATGAGTCAGAAAATTTTTGACTTAATTTGACTCAAACTCGATTTGACTCATTTAACACATGAGTCAACTTGACTCATTCAGAGATCTAATTATAATTTAGTAAACTATTCTTTTTATATAAAGACAAACAATTTTTATATGTATTTCAAGTAATTATTTTTTCTTTTCATTTTATAAGTATATGATTCTTATAAATTGTACTACAATGAATAGGTAAGTTGATAAGTTGGCGTGGAGATGAAGTTCTCTTTATCCACAATTTCTAGTTTATAATAATTATTCTTTATTTTTGATATTTCTTTTTTTTAAAATTCTGGATTTTATTAGTAATCTAATTATTATTCTTTTCAAAAAAGTTGATACCTTTTCTTATCATTTGTTTTTAATTCAAGTTGAATTCATGAAAATTTTTTTGAATATTTCATTAATTTCCTTTATTTTTCTTCACTTTTTTTTTAAATAATCTTGGATCAAATTATATTTTATAGGTAATTTCTTTAAAGTTATTTCAGTAAGATAACTTTAAAAAGTAATCATCTACTATCAACTTTTATGAGTAATTCTACCATTATAGTTTTAAATTAATAATAATATTGAACTTTATATAATTCAACTTCAATAATATCTATATTTAAAAAATAATACTCTAATATGTTTTAATTCAAATATAATATAATAAAATAGTAAATTATCTTATAATATGATAGCAAATTTAATTTTAACTAATAAGATTATGTGTTATAATTATTAAAAACCTTGTTTACAAAGATATAAAAGTTGTAATCTTGAATAATTGATATATAATTCATCTTTTTAGTAGATATAAACTATTATCTGAAAATGAAAATATAAATAAAATAATATTAGAGCAAACAAAATTGCTAAGATTTTTAGTTTTATTATAATTTATATATTATATATTTTGTTAGTTATTTTTATATTATTTATTTTAGCGTTAGTTACAATTGGATTTGATTTAAAAAATAAAGGAAAACTGGTATAATTATTAAAATTTGTTATTATACAAACTAATACATTTTCACAAAATTTTTATTAAAGAGTCCGGTAATAAATACAGTATGATTGTAAACATATTTCACTTAATAATATTTTCATCTCATTTTATTACATATAATTCTTATTTACTTAGTTAATTAATATAATGTATTTTTTATAAAAAATATTAAATTATTATATACTATAATAGATTAATTATATTTATTTATTAAATCTAAGGTATATTATATTGCATTGTAAATAAAATAATTGCTACTCTATAATCCTATGTATAAATAAATATAATATGTATAAAATATAAAAAAATAAACTTATAATTACTGATTTAAAACTTATAGCTTTAAGTAATTTCAACATTATAATAAATAACTTTTATTTAATACTTATATTTATAATGAACATTTGAATTAATATATTTTTTGTTATCATCTAATAAGATTATAATGATTAAATTATAATTAAGTAATAAAGAATTAGATTTATCTTGCTCGCTATGCCTATTATGCATTCCAATTTAATTATTTATATGAATAATTCTTAAAATAAACATTTACTAGTAGAATAATGTTAAGAATTAAAATAAAACTTTACAAATTATTACTTATTCTTGTTTGATTTAATTCTTAAAATCTTTTTGATTTTCTAATTAAAGACAAAAAATTATAATAACAAGTTTAGTCATCATTATTTAAAAAGGTTAATACTAATAAAATGATTCATTACCATTGAGAAGTTATAAGAATTGCTCTTAGATTTGCCAATATTCATATCTGTAAATATTAATTATATAAATTTTTAATTATTAAATCAAATAATGTAATTTTAAAACAAAAATATTATAAAATATATTTTTACCAATTATTGATGTAAACACATTTTTTTCTGTATAGTAGTCAAATTAATTAATAAATTTATTATGATTACATATAAACAAGAAATACTTACTATTTGAAATATTAAGACTGTAATGCATGCTATCGTAAGCTATTTTTTTTATAAAAAAGGAAATACTAATTAATATTAAATCAAACTTTCTATTTTAAAAAATGACAACCTTAAATAAAAATTTAAATTTTATTGAAAAATAAACATAAACAAATTAAATGAATAAATTACCTTCAGTAGCATTTCTTGATTCAGGTAAATCCTTAAAAGAGTAAAGTTTACTAAATTTTCTATCTAATAAACTAATAGAATTAGAACTTATATTAGGTTTTGCATCTGTTTGTGTACTGTCAAAATTAATAATTTTTTCTTTATTTTCATTTAGATAATACAAATTTCGTATTTCTATAATTTTATCAAGGAGAGTATCAACAATATATCTCTTTAATGGATCAGCATCCCAACACTGAACCATTAAATCTTTATATTCTGTTGGAGTTCCTTGTACAATTTGTGGTCTCATTCCTTTTATTAGATTTATTGCAAGATCATAATCATGGTCAAAAGAAGCAAAAGGTGGTTGTCCAGATGAAATCTCCCACATGAGCATACCAATACTATAAATATCTGATGCAAAAGTATATCCTTTTCCATTAATAACTTCAGGCGCTATATAAGGAAGATTTCCATATATACTTTCTAATGGTTTATCAGCAGGGCCACAAAATCCAAAATCACTAACATACCATCCACCACTATAATCAGAATATAATATATTTCCTGAATGCAAATCTCTATGTATAGAATTTTCTTGATGAAGGCGGAAAACTCCTGCGATTATGGCTAGAATTATGTTAATTCTTTGCTTCCATGTAATTTGATTATGATTTTGTTGTAAATATTTTCTTAAATCTATTTTGAATAAACGCATTACAAGAAACCAATCATTATTTTGCAAATCTTGAGTAAGACCATAAGATTGAGCGAATTTTCCCCATTTACTGCTTAATATTAATTGAGATTCAGCCTATTAATTAAATTTGATTAATTAGATAATTAGTTTCCTTCTTTCTTTTTTTATAAAAAAAATTTAATTATTAATAATTTTAAAATTTCATACCTCTTCAAACCAACTTCTTTTAGCACTTTCGACATTTTCTAATCTTTTAAGTATTACTTCTTGTCTTCCATATCTCATTAATTGTTTTCTGATAGAATCCCATTCGTAATAACTTCCATCAATCCAATCTGCTGTATATATCTCTGAACATCCACCTTTAGTTAAATATTTGATATTTTGCAATTTATCGAATTGGATCCATTCAACTATCCTATATGGAAGAACAGCTTCCATCTGACATTTCTTTATTAAATTATCAATTTCATTATTTCCAGAAATCCATTCTGAAAATTTTAATTTTAAATAATTTCGAATGCAATATTCGCAATATGTTATTGCAAAACATTCTTGTTTGCAATTTTCACAAATTCTTTTTATTCCTTGATTATAGGTAATCTTGTGAAATTCATATTCACTAGTTAAAAGTAATATTGCCTCAGATGTTTCCTCGTTTGTGAGAGATTCGTCGGCGTAAATTGTTTGTTGTCTAAATTCATGACGCTTGTCAATATCTGAGTAAAGGTTATAATCGGTTAATGCATATGCTCTAGTGCATGCATCGTTAACTAATTCCATACGAATGGAGGACATAATGCAATGAAATAAAAAAGAAAGTTTAACGGGAATAAAACTCCGTGTTGATTATGATCGACACTAATGTGCTACGTATCAAAGATCACATGAATTTGTTCAACGTGACCAATACTGCGGAAGGCGCATTCGTGTGCACTTTAAAACAATTGGAATAATATTATTCGGAAGGCTATTTTGTAAGCAGCATTATTATACTATTTTTCGAGAAATATATTTCTAAACCTATCGTACTATGTATTGAATTGATCACAAAAAAACGAATATATAAAATCTATCCTATGCCTTTCCAAAACGAGCAAACCTAAATGTGAAGGAATAAATAAAGAATAACCATATTAAAAGACAACGAAATGATAAAATAAATGAAAACAAAATAAACCATAATTATTCCTTCTAATGTACATTTACTCGAAAAAAAATTCCTTAAAATAAAATAAAAAAGTAAAGATAAAACTTTGATTACTGCGATCGACAATCGCGAAATAAATTAAAAAAAATTAAAAAATAAAGTGCTGCGCCTCTAACGAAACTTATTGATTTTCCTATTCCTTCCTAGACTGTAGAATTTTGTTAATCAGTACCTGTAAGATAATTGGACATTTAAGTATCTCTGCATTGTCAAGCGTTTCTTTGAAGAATTCGCCGATAAATGATAGTTATCCTGTGAATTTATAAAAATTATATTTATTATATGGTATTTTTGCATAATGCTGTGAATTATTACAATACGATATTGGGAATAGAATTGATTCAAAAAGATGAAATCAATAAATCGCGATTAATTTGGTTGTATTTACGACGCTTCAATTTTCTGATCATAATTAGAACGCAGACAATCACCAAAAACATTTATTTATTGAAAAGGACTTGCCAAGAAAAATTTACTTATCAAGAAAAAATGGTATTTTCATAAATTTGACATTTTGTGAAAAGTAGATATCTATGATGCAAGTTTCCCACAAATATACTTGATATAAGAATGCATTTTTCGATAATTTAAGAATCAAAAAAAAATTTTTTTATTCAACCTAACTCATTTGATTATTATTGTTTTTTTTTTATTCCAATCAGAAAAAAATTATATAATTTTATAATTTATATATTTATGTTTTCCAAATCCAATAATCAACATTAAAACTTGTGAAAATGGTATTTTAATTCAAATTTTAATAATTACTCAGTATCTGAATCGTAATATAAAGTGTTACTCCTCATATACTGCGGCAAGATATTTGGGAAACCGGTACGGTACTTTCTATAATTGTACCTCCCTATGATCTCATTCATTAATAGCGATTCGATTTAGGATCGCCAAAATAAAAAAAAATAAAAAAAAATATCTTAATAAATTAAGTGGAAGAAATCAGTACGAATCGTCTGATCAATATGGTGGTATTTTTCAAAATATATGATCGTACCGGTCTCAATAATATTACGATACGATCATAATTTGAAAAATCGTACCGATCTGTAAAATCGTACCGTACTTTCCCTATACTCATGAAAAAACCTAATAGAGATAGATAAAAAAGATTTGTTTATTTTTAACTCAACAAAAAATTAAGTTGTAATTTTTAAAAAAAAGAAAAAAAAATGCAATTCCATACCACATACCACATTCTATATTTTGTTTTTATCATCAATTTATACGTGACTTATAACCTAACATAACACATAAGAGTATTTTAGAAAAACAATTCTCAATAAGAACCACCGAAAACTGACTTTTCTCGAAATTTTTAAGTGGCCGTTGTAAAAAAATGGGGATACCTGAGGTGTTTTTGAAAATTTCCGCACCATAGTATAAAGATTAAACTTTCATTTTAATTATATTAAGGAAAAAAACGAGAATGTACAAAACGCCATAAAAAAGGCTTAACCTTTGCCATGCGAAGCGATCCCGCAAAAATCTATAAAGTAAAAAAAATTATAATTAAAATATTAAAAAAATAAATGAAGATAATAAATCAAAGGGCAATAAAATAAAGTATTGTTGCGCTCGGTTCTAAATTTAATTGGTTGGTTTTAAACCATTATTTAGGAAGTATAAGAAAATCTAAATTATGCGCAGAGCAACATACATGTTAAATATTTATATTTAGATCAGGCTGATGTAAAATTCTATTCTTTGGACAAATAGTTTCGCAATAAATGAAGTACCCAAAAATTTCTGCAGTCACATGATAATTTTGCCGACCATTTCCTAAAATAGAAACAAGAACTATTTTTTTGAATAAAACTTGAAGTCGAATCTTATACATTTTTTAAAATCATACAAGTTTACTTAGCTTTATTTTTGAACCTTATATATATTTTTCAAAATGTTTGATATTGCTAAAAAATGGAATTTAAAACCTCTATTGTATTCTAAGTAAACTTGCTAAGAAGGCAAAATACATATAATTAACAAACTATACAATGCAATATTTCGTGGTTCTTTATCCTAGGAATATATCACTAATGACACTTTATTTTTGCGATTCAATTGTGTAGTTGGTTATTATCACAAGCGGAGTCTATATAGTATGAAGTGTAAAAAGTATTTTTATTATTTTAGAAATCCGTAAGTCTATTACCAAGACTTTTCAACGATCAAATATATTTTTTTGTAAATATTTTTCCAGCATTTATATACTAAATTGTAGACTACGCATTTTCACAATAATAAATAATATATATAAACGCTAAAGAAAATAAAATAATGATATATAAGAATTAACTAAATAGCATAATCGCAATAATTAAACATGTATGTTATTCACTATCTTTGCCGCAGTATGCTTTAGATGCAGTTTCGACGATCGTGTGACATTTTCC
Source organism: Funneliformis geosporum (assembly GCA_946474995.1). Taxonomy (NCBI): domain Eukaryota; kingdom Fungi; phylum Glomeromycota; class Glomeromycetes; order Glomerales; family Glomeraceae; genus Funneliformis; species Funneliformis geosporum. The sequence goes on from CAMKVN010000905.1 coordinate 20,107, forward strand.
GTATATGTTGGAAATATTAATAAAATTTTTTTTTCACCTTAACCATTTGGGAAAGGATCGACGGATTTTGTCATGTGACTGCAGAAATTTTCAATAACACGTGTATATATTTTCAAGATTTTATCAAAGAAACTTACGTTTCCTATTCTTCTCAATGACAAATCTTACACTATTATTAATCGACCTGACTAAAAATTATTATGAGATCATTCATTCTTAATAAATTTTCGATTATTTGTGGTTGCCGTAATTCTAAGTCCCATTTAGTAAACAATTGGCACAATTTTTCTATACGTTAAGTAATATTATTTGCAGGAATTTCTTTACTACTGTTAGTATGGAAGTATTAATTTACATAATAATTTCTTTATCTGTGGTTTATGCTTTGAATAAACTCGCCCATATAGACTGGTTTTGCATCAATTGCAAAATATACCACACGCGTTGATTCTAGTTCGTTTCTTTGGATTCTTTGGAATGTTCCGACAGACCATTAACTCTATAGTTATATTGATATCTTTGCTAGATAACCAAATATTTGAAAAACACTGCGAATCCAATCATCATTTATTTGCTCTGGGCCATTTTGATTATGCAAACTTAGTTAAATGGCCGCAGAATCAAAAAAAAAATATTACTTACAAACATCATTTACTATTTTTTGGATAACATTTTAGAACTGCGGATTTCTTCTAATATACTATCCAAGAGATATGAGCTTCCGATGTGACAATTTTAACGACAACAGAACGTTTTTTATGGACATTAATTCCGGTTTTTTTTTTCTTTGCAGGTTATAATATATTATGGACCTGATATATTGGTTTTGCCGTTTTATTTCGACTGCCTTTTCACAAATGTTGAATGGATTAGTTCTATGCAGTTTTGTTGCCATTCTTCATTACGTCGTTGTATTAGTTATCAAAAATACGTAATTGATAATTCGAATGCATTTTAACGAAACGTTTTAATTTCGTTATACACCGGATTGTATTATGTTAATCTGGAAATCACTAGCTTTTTCGAATAATCATAATAATTAAAATTTATTTAATGTGAATTAAAAAATGCTACTTGCTAATTCGGCTGACACGTGCAAGATTCATAGTAATCACAGAAAATTTTGTTCTTTTTCGAATTTTCGAACGGTAGTACAACTTTTGATCCTGCATAAAATGGATTTCTCGTTGAGAATTCTAGAAATTTTATTGGAAATTCATTTTAGAATTCCATTTATCAAGTCGTAAATGCTTTATTAAAAAAACTATAAAGTATCGTGAATTTTTTATAAACTTTCGCAAGAGAAAATACTTTTAGCGTCTCAAATTTTTATGCAGATCAATTTTGTGTATCTTAAAGTTTATTTAATTTTAAGTTTGGTTTAGGAATACAAACACCTTTTTATCTTTCTATTCCTTAGCCACTATGACATTTATTCGTAGAGAATTAGTTAATAAACTGTATTATGAACTATATGATATATGACGATGACATGGACAAAGAATTTGAATTGAGACAACAAGCAATTATAGCTGATATATCTCTTACAGATGATGAAAAATCGGAGGTAATGATTTTATTAAAAACTAAGCATGATTGTAATAAAAGTTCTTGATAATCAAGGAAAGAAAAGAATTTGCGAGAACTGCCAACAAGAATGTTTCGCGATATCATATTGTAAACTTTGTATTCGAAATTATTTAAAAGCAAATTTTTCAAATTGAACGTCCGGAAATGATGAAATTGATGAATTAATACAGAAATGTCAAATGGAAACATGTCTTCCAAACAAAGTAATTGAATGGATCCCGCATAACGATTTACAAAATATAGAATATTTAACTAAAGGGTGATGTTCTGAAATATATACGGCAGATTGGATTGATGGATGCTATGACAAATGGGATTCAAACAAAGAGAAATTAATGAGAGTAATAACTCATGATGTAATACTTAAAAGGTTAGAGAATTTTGAAAATGCTAAGAGGAGATGGTTTGAAGAGGTATAAATTTTTAAAAATTCAGTATACTTTATTATTAAAAAGCTAATATGTTAATTCTATTTTAGGCACAATCTCATTTAACGTTAAGCAATAAATTGACAGTACTAGTTAGATGTTATGTCTTACTCTGGATCCATTAACAAAAGATTTTTTTTTAGTACTAATTTCAGGAGATATAGATTTAAGAAAATATTTACAAATAAATAATAGACTTACATGGAAAGAAAGAATTATTTTCTTAATCAAGAAGATGCTATTCATAGAGATCTGCATTTAGGAAATATATTACTTTTAAAGTATTATAATTATTGGTATATTAGTGACCTCGGATTTGTGGACCTATAGATAAACCTTTAAAAAGCGTATATGGAAATCTTCCTTACATAGCACTGTTAGCTGCAAAATTAACATTATTAAAAGATCATCAAAATTGATCTACAAATTATTATTTGACTTAGTTGACAAAT
>CAMKVN010000906.1:0-22568 GCA_946474995.1 Funneliformis geosporum
GCTCATTGGATTCGTCTAGTCGCGAGGAATCGAATGGTAGTTGTTTCATACGAATCGGTGCGATATTGACCGAGATCATACATCTTTTTTTTTGTTTTTTCTATATAAGGTTTTTTTTCTGACCCAAAGAAGTTAAATGTAAGTTATTCCGAATTACTTGGTAATCGATACTGCCGGAGTAAGTGGTGGGTACTTAATCTATATCAAGCAAGCGGACATAATTCTCATGCCTTTTATTCCTCATTATGTCAATTTACAAGTAATTATTCCTTGATTTCAGTCTTTACCGCCCAAGCAACAAAATAAAGTTTATTTTCTCCCTAATCGTTACCAAAAAACCAAAGAGCAAAAAGAGGGTTTAAGCCAGTTAAACGAGATGAGATGAGACATAAACGGAGGAATGGTTTTGCCTCCTTTATCCCAGAAAATCATGTGATATGACGTCATTTCAACTATTTCGCGACTTTAGCCTCCAATGGTCGAAATGATTTCGACAAAGAGTCTCGCTGCCCTATCTTAGTTGGTAACAACTGAGACCTATTATAGGTTACACTGCAATAGACCCTAGTTCAGCCCCTAGCCAAGGCAGATCGTAATAATTTAATTTACAGGATTTACCAGTTCAATTCTGGGAATGAATTTCATAGGATGTGTACAAACCATGTATATTGAAGATCATGAATTTGTAGAATATGGTGATCCTGAGATATCTATAAGATGTGATGGTAGCTACCACCAATATGGTGTAAGTTCGTTTCGTCTAAATCCATACCATTCTGACAACAGGTAGTGGTAATAGATATCCTCACCTATCGTAAACCAATTGAGTTTGGAACTGATAATGGGGGCTGGTTTGTAATGAACAAGTGCCGCATCATCTGCAAAGGGTACCCGTGAGGGTAGGTCAATGGTAAGCATTGTATAACCTGGATTGAACAATAGTCATAAGTTATAGGTGGTTGATATTGCACTGTCTTCAATCATCATAGTGTCTATATCACAATTAGGGTTTGGAGGCCTGGGTTCGATTCTTGGGGTGATTTTGACATATGGTGAGGCAACTATGGTGTAAGCTATCATTTTAGGTTGTTCTTGACCCTCTTTCCAGTAGTTGTAATGAAGAGTGAATAATTGCCGGGTACCATATCTCTCTACCCTGAGAGTTCATTAGTTTGGCAGTCTATTCGGATATTGACACTCATTCACCTAGGTTTAACGCTAATCCACACTGGTTTGAAATATCGCAAAGGGGGTTAATAATAGAATTAGACGTGTTGTAAGACGTATCATTCTATTAAAAGGTATGCATCCAAATATATTACCACTTGTGCGTGCCTAGTAAAGTATCAAAAAAAAAAAATTTGATTTCGACAGGGACTCGCTGCCCTATCTTAGTTGGTAACAACTGAGACCTATTGTAGGTTATACTGCAATAGACCCTAGTTCAACCCCTGACCAAGGCAGATCGTAAATAATTTAATTTACGGGATTTACCAGTTCAATTCTGGGAATGAATATCATAGGATGCGTACAAACCATATACGTTAAAGATCACGAATTTGTAGAATATGGTGACCCTGAGATGTCTATAAGGTGTGATAGTAGCTACCACCAAAAAGGTGTAAGTTCACTTTGTCTAGATCCATACCATCCTGATAACAGGTAGTGGTAATAGATATTCTCACCTATCGTGAACTAATTGAGTTTGGAACCGATAGTGGGGCTAGTCTGTAATGGACAAGTGCGCATCATCTGCAAAAGGTACCCGTGAGGGTAGGATCAATGGTAGGTACTGTATAACTTGGATTAAACAATAGTCGCAGGTTATAGGTGGTTGATATTGCATTGTCTTCAATCATCGTGGTGTCTATATCACAACTAGGGTTTGGAGGCCTGGGTTCGATACTTGGGGTGATTTTGACGTATAGCGAGGCAACTATGGTGTATGCAGTGTTGTCATGAGACATTTTTAAAACATGGCCTGGGACATTGGAACTTAATGTGAGACATTTTGAGACATAGTGTGGGACAGTCTCAAAATGTTTGGGACATCGAAAATGTACATCACTGGGTGTAGGCTATTATCTTAGGTTGTTCTTGACCCTCTTTCCAGTAGTTGTGATGAATGTGAATGATGGCCAGGTACCATATCTCTCTACTCTGAGGGTTCATTAGTTTGGCAGTCTATTCGGATATTGACACTTATTCACCTAGATTTAACGCTAATCCACATTGGTTTATAATATAGCAAAGGGTGGTTAATAGTGGAATTAGAAGTGTTGTAAGACGTATCATTCTGTTGAATGGTATGCATCCAAATATATTACCACTTATGCGTGCCTAGTAAAAGTATTAAAAAAAAAATGATTTCGACTATTTCGACCATTTTGGATATCTGAAATGATCCATTTCAACTTCATGTATAGCAGTGATGTATATTTTTGATATTCTAAACATTTTGAGACTGTCTCACACTATGTTCCAAATGTCTCACATTAAGTCCCAATGTCCCAGGCCATATCTCAAAAATATCTTATGATAACACTGTTCTCAACATGAAACCAGGCATTCAAATAAGAATGGAAAGTCAATATCAACAATGTAGAATTTATAATGTAAACGAATTAGAAATAAGAAGAAAGCAGTAACTATTAGATCATGACATCACCATAAATTAAAGTATAACCATCCACTATTAGACTATGAAATCACTATCATAATATACAGAAAACGATTGAAACAATGATATAAATGCAAAAAAACCACCCATATATATGTTATGAAGTTACTATCAGATTATGAATAGTAGGTTATAAAGTTACCACCAGATCATGAAATTAGATTATGAAATTACCATCATATTATGAAGTTACCAGCAGACTATGAAGTTACCATTATATTATGAAGTTATTAGTAGACTATGAAGTTACTATTTTATTATGAAGTTACCTTTATAACCTAACTCAAGTCTCATAATATAATATATTATGAAAGTCATATACGACTAAGTTTATTAAATATTATATCAAATGATTAATAAAACCCTGATTTTTCTGATTTTACAGATCAGTCTGATCAGCCTGATAAGTCTAATAAACCTTATATTTTGATCTTACTGATATTCATTATTTTTTGATATTTATTATTCTCATTATATTTATTATATTTGTTATAATTATTATCTTACTTATATTTATTATATCTTATATATTAATACTTGTAATTATAATTTTAATTAGTTTATAGTATAGCTATTAATTAGCTGAAGCAAATTAATTTGTATAAATAGAATAACTTTTTACTTAAGTTGTAAATTAACTCTTTTACGAGTTTCATCTCTATCATAAGTTTCAAATAATAAATAAAAAATTAACTTTTAAATATAATTACTTTTTCTTTTTAAGTATTTCTTATTTAAGATTTAATTGTGAACTATTATATAAACTTACTTTTTAATTTATCATTAAGAATAACTAAATTCTTTAAGTTTTTTAAGTTTCTAAACCTTTAAATTCGTAAATGTTAAGTGAAGCAATTTCAAGAAATTCTGGATATCTGTAAGATATAAGATTCTCTAAGATTGTAAAGTCTAATAATAAAAAACTTATTTGCTATAGTAAAATAACTTAAACAAGTATATAAAAAAGAATTATTTCCAATAATAACATATATAGGAAGTAGTTAGTAGAAAAGGAAAAATCCAAAATTTTTGTTAATTTTTATTATTAAACTAAATTTGTATACATGATCGAGATCGTCCAAATGGTTCAATAATATAAATTTTGATCAAAATTTAATTTTCCCCTTTTTTACTAACTACCTCCCATATGTTTAAAGTAATTATATATTGTAAAATGTTACTACATAATGTGATTTTGTTACTAAAAATATTATAATATAATTTACTTACAAAATTTTTTAAATTTCCTTGTGATTAAAATCTAATAAAAACAATTTATCATATAAGAGCTTTGCAATAGAAAGGGAGGAAACTCTAAAAAAATTTTTTTTTTAAGTTAATATTAAACTTGAACTTATTTTTACTAAAAAAATCATAATTAGATTATAAAGTAAAATTTTTATTTTTTTTAGAGTTTCTTTCCTTTCTATTGCAAAGGTCTTATATAGGGTTCCTCAAAATTGAATTGAACTCAAATATTTGATTAAATCAATTTGAATCGATTTGAATTTGATCGAATTGAATCTAATCGAATATAAATTTTTTTTTAATTTTTACAATGATATATTAAAATAAAATTATTCTAAAGTTTTAATTAAGAAAATTATTAGTAATTGTACTAAAAAATTTCAAAGATAACTTTTATAAAGTAAGTTTAGTAATAGATAAATTTTTACTATTAAACTTAGTAAAATAACTCTGTGGTTTCAGTTTTACTATGAAAATTTAGTAATAACTACTATCGTGGTTTCAGTTTACTAAGAAAACTTAGTAATAACCATCATCACAGCTTTCATTTGCAGCTTTAGTTTTACTAAGAAAATTTAGTAATAACTGCCATCGCAGCTTTGGTTTTACTAAGAAAACTTAGTAATAATCGCTATCTCGGCTTCATAATAATTTTATTAGTAAAAAAACATTTTTGAAGTTACAGACGTATTTTTTACTAGGTTTCTTAGTAAAAAAGGTATTCTGAAATCGTGAAGGCACTTTTTACTATGATTTTTTTAGTAAAAAAGACATTTCTGAAGTTGCAGAAACGCTTTTTACTATGATTTTCTTAGTAAAAAAGGCATTTCCAAAGCTGCAGAGGCGATTTTTGCTATAGTTTTCTTAGTAAAAAAGGTATTACTGAAGCTGCAGAGACACTTTTTACTATAGTTTTCTTAGTAAGAATCACTCCTGAAGCTTTGGAAATGGCTTTACTATTGATTCAAATCAAATCAAATATTTGAATACTTGATTTGAATTTGATCGAATTGAATCAAACATTAATTTGGATTTGATCAAATAAATCATTCTTTGATTTGAATTTAATTGAATCAAATATTCAAATATCAAATTGAATTGTAGAACCTTAGTCTTATATATATGTTCTATTATACCATTAAGCTTATCATTAGAGTTATTAACTTATTTAATAGAAATTAAAAATTTCTTGATATAGGTCATTTGCTATTAATATCGAGTTATGAGACATAATAAATCATATGATCTGTAATGTGATTTTAATAGTAAACTGCCCATATAATAATGTTTTTTTCATTTGATTACTTTGAAGTAATAATAAAATAGATGTTAAAAAATTTTTTAAAATAGAATGATTTATAATTATACAATGATTAATTAGCTATTTAACAATATTATAACAGTTTTTATTAATTTATGATTATTCTTTATACTATAATAATATAGGATTTAAATTTATGTTAGCCAAAGAAAGATTGCATATTTATATGTATTAAAAATATATCAAAATCTGGATAATTTAGTTAAATCTAATTTGTAATTCTCATATTTTAACAAAGAATAATCTTCAAAGTTTCAAAAACAAGTAAATCATCAGAAACACTTTCATTTTCACTTATAGAAGATTCGATATGTCATCTTTCATTATGTTCACTATTCTCACTTGCATTAGTTTATAAAATCCATGTGTAATTTTTGAATTTTACACATATAATTTTTATTTAATACATATATTTACTACACTATTTATGTATTTTTAAAACTTATCATATATTTTATACATATATCATAAATAAATTACACATTTTGTATATAATGTCACAAATAAAATAAATTACATATTTATTATGTTGATTTTATTTATCAAGAGTTTTTTTTTATCTTTTTATTGATAAATAATATTTTTTCTTCTATTAATAAAATAAATATACCAACTTTTAGTAAAGATAAAGAATGAGTTATTAAAAAAATATTCTGATAATTTATTTTTAATAAAAATTAAAAAAGGCTAGATGTAGAATATTAAGATTTGGTATTATTAAAAAAATATATAAAAAGTTAATAAAAAAGTAAAAGAAAATTTTAACTTTAATAAATTATGACAAATTGATCATTTTTGGCTAGTTTATTAATCTGATAAAAGGGTTTAATATTTTATTCTTTATGTAAAAAAACAAAAAAAAAAGTTTGATATGATTAATAACTAGATGTAATTACAAGAAAATTAATTATATTAAATAGCATGAAAAATAAAAAAACATAAAAATGTAGTAGTATTTCTTGATTCAAATCAAACTGAAATAAAAGAAGGAATTACTAGATATTAAAAATAGCATTAAGAATATGCTTACTTAAATAAGAAATGTTTACTTTCTTTTAATTTATAATTTCGCTTTAAATATATTTTTTGATCTCTTACAATTTGTAATATATCAAACTCAAAATACTGATTTAATTTCAAATAATAATCCTTTACAAATTCTTTAGCCTCCTACTTTATCAAAAAAAAATAATGCTAATATAAAAAAAGCAGTTTAATTATATTACTTATATAAACAAAGTTGCTGAATATGAATTTTTAAATCAATTTTTCACTTTATAGAAAAAGCTATTATAAACGAAATATATAATTTAACAATATAGAGTTTACTTATTGATAAAAATAATATATATACTACTGCTGAAAATACATTAACTTTAGTTTTAAAATATATAGTAAATAATTTACCTATACTTTATTATTTAGGAATGGCAAAAATTACAGATGCAAATACAAAATCTTTAAAAAAAATTATTAATGCTTTTATTATTCAAAAAGATTTATTTACAGAGAAATTGATTTATTTTAAAAGTAATAGTACTTATAATATACAAGGCAATATTAATTTTTTTAAATAATTTATCACTATTTTCAATATAAAATCTTATAATTTATTTTTATTTATAAGGAATAAGAAATGAATTAGCAACATTATTAAAAACTATAATCTTTTTATATCATCTAATCATTATATAGCTTATCAACTTTATTTAGTAGCAGAAAATATTGCTAAATAAGTTTTGTAAATCTATTTATAATTTCTTTTCTAATCCATATAAATGATGGTATCAATCAAAATAAATTTAAGAAAATAATAAATATTTTTATTTAAATATTCTAAAACATGTTGGTTATTTTAGACTAATATTAATAATTTTTACCAAATAAGTAATGATATCTATTTCGTTTTAATTCAAAATAATAATAATCACTTAACAGATTCATTAAATATAGAATTTTATATTTTTATTAAATTTTTAGCTAATATGGGATGAGTGCTGGGAAAATGAACCAAACTGATTTTTTTTTTAAAAAAAAATTCCTAAGTAAAATAGATATAGATTTGGTTATCTGATTCAGATTATTTGTTATTTCAAAAAAAATTTTTTGTTGATTTAGTCCTTTTTCCTAACATTCACCCCATATGTTAGGTATAATAAGTTTAATGATCAAAGTATTTTAATCAGATTATGTTAGCTTAAGTAAAATACAGCATCAATTTTCTATGATTATTGAAACAATAATAAGTGATTTTATAGTATATAATTTTTTAAATCCATTATGGAAATCATTTATTAAAGTTTTTAGATAAAAATGCTTTAACTAATTCTAATTTATCAGGTCAAAAAATATATTATCCTTGAATAAATTTTCATATAATTATTAATTATTAAAATATTTTTTTTTACAAATAATTTATCAATATAACTATTCAAACTTTAAGAAATAGGTTTTTAAACTCTCTATTATATCATGCTATGTGTATTTTAGAATATTTCAGATCATAATAAATTACATAATTTTGATAAAACTGAAATTAGATTTTTAGCAGATTTTATGATAAATCAAAAAAAAAAAAAAATTAGATATTTAATATAAACCTATATTAAATGTATTAAATAAAGAAAAATTAATTGCTAAATAGAAAATAGTTAGAAATATTTTTTGTGAATATAAGAATTTTATCTTTATTAAAGTATGCAGAGAAATCTGAACAAATAATCTTAATTTAATTAGCAATTTTTACAATTATCAAAAATTAGTAAAAATATCAATAATTGTACCTATTTCTAATGAAATTGTTAAACATGTTATTTTCTCAACAAAATTTGATAAAAATAAAATTAAGAAATTAAAACTTTAAATTATTATTTACACATGATTATAATTGTATCTATTTTTTTATAACATATGATTTTGAAAAATTTACAAATATTAAAATAGTATTTCTAGATATAGTAATTGATGATAATTTGTTAGTTATACTAGTAAAAATTTTGATATATATATTTTACTACACATTATATATGTAAATTACATAATTGTTATTTCAGATTTTATATACTGACATATACAGAATTTTATTGATTATATTTGTATAATTTCTGATAATTAAAAAATATAATAATTATATAGTATATAATCCATTTAAAATTATGCTGATTATTTTTATCTTTTTATAATATTTTGTTCAAAATTTTTCTCTAATGTTTTTTTCCAATATTTCTTTATATTATAATATATTATAAATATGCTAATACTACTTATTTGATTCATAATTAAGTTATATTCAATTTGAAAAATTGTTTGACTTATTTTATAATAATTTATAAAATAAATTATTTAAATCAGTATTAGGAAATTAGACAATTTTGAACATAATTTTATATGTCTAAAACCTTATTCAAAATTAAAAAATATATCTAAAACCCATCACTGATTTAAGTAATTATTAAAGTTTTATATTACTCAAATAAGTTCAATATATATTATTAATGTTTAATTTTATTTTATATTTAGAAAGATTATATAGTAGTATAAATATTAAAATAAAAATAAAATAGCAATTTACTTCTTTATATAAAAGAATCAAACAATTTCTCTATATCAAATCCATTATATAATTATTAAATAAAATAATATTTTTTATATATAATCTTAAATATTTTTTTTGATTTCTTATCTTCTTGAATTTTACTATTATATCATAAGCAAATAACTGAATTTATATAATAGATATAATTATTTACTTATTATAATTATAATATATATAAAATAAAACCTATTAATATGAAAGCTTTGCAATAGAAAGGGAGAAAACTCTAAAATAGTTTTTTTTTAAAATAATATTAAATCTGAACTTATTTAACTAAAAAATCATATTTAACTTATAAAGTAAAATTTTAATTTTTTTTAGAGTTTCCTCCCTTTTTATTGCAAAGCTCCTATATATATATTAGGTGGAAATAAGTTTATGCAGTTTCTAAACAAAGTAATTTATTTATTTTTTTCACTTTTTAAATAATTTTTAACAAAATACTAGTATTAAATTAGCCAATTATTATTGGTAATACATGTTTTTTAGATAAGTTTCTTATGAATTTTTTTATTCTTCTTTTAGTTATATTTTTAAATTTGTATGATTTTTAGGAAGATCTGAATAGTTATATAATAAACATTCAAGATAATTCTAAAGATGCTCAATAGGATTCAAATCTAAAGATTATTTAGGCCAAATAATTAACATTTTAATTTTTTTATAACAACTCATACTTTATCATTATTAGCTATATGAATGAATGCATTATCATGCTAAAATTTGTAAAATTGATTGTATAACTTTGAATTAATAAATAATAACAGGTTTATCTATATTTTTTTTTATAATTATAATAATTAATTACAAATAAGAAGCAGGGTTTTCATTTAGTAACAAAGTCTATTGATTTCATTTTATTTAATTTTGAATAAAATCTAAAAACCTGACTATGTAAACTTATTTTCACCTAATATATAACTTATTTTAATATGCATTCATTACACTATATAAAGTTTATTATCTTAGTAAAATCTTGAAGAAGATTTGTATTTTCAATTTTATGTAAAAAAATTTTGTCTATAATTATAATAATATTATTATACAAATATATTATTATAAATATACTTCAAATCTGATAAATCTGATATAAATATAAATTTTTAATTTTTAAGGACATGATATTATAGAGGGATACTTGATTAAAAGAGATACAAAATATTTGCTGAAACTAGTAATACCTGACCAAACTTTTTTTGAAAAATTGTAATTTCGTCAAAAGTTTTGTCACTTTAATATTTTTATATGAATAAATATAAAATTATTATATTTTTTAATATATTTTAATTCAAGAAATTTAAATCAAGTTAAATATAATTTTAGCAATTAAGTAAAATAATTTCATCATTAATAAAAAACTAGTTTCATCATTTTGGTTTCGTTAATTTCATCATATTAAGAAAGTTAATTTCGTCAGGTATCACTAGCTGAAACTAATAAAAATGTAAAATCTGACTAAAGTAAAACTGGTATTTTTGAATTTTAAGTATTATATTTTAAGTATAATATATTTTTTTAAATAAAAAATTTAAAACTTTACTATATTATATTTAGAATACAATACATTTTTTGACTTCAAAAATGTGAAAAAGGTACAATAATTAAAAATAAAATTCCTTCTTAAACTATTTTTAGACAATTTAAGTTTTGAGATATTTGAGATTAAACTATTTATTTATAATAAATATCTTTATATATATACTTCTAATAGGTTTTCTTAAACTCAATTAAGTTTAATCAAGTTTTAGATTTAAAAAATATTTTGAAAGTTTTTAAACTTTTTAATCAATAGGTTTCAAATAATATCATTAATTAAGAGATACTTTGGTCAACTATTTATAGTAATAGATAATAAAAAATAAAAAAATAATATATTATAATATTAATCTACCTTTTAACGTTTAATAATTCTTAAAAAAATAAATTTACAAAAAAAATTATGAACATCATTTAAAATTAAATTGCTTAATCTTTACAATTTTTTGATTATAATTTTAATTGACTTTTGACTTAATAAAAAAGTTGTTTGAAAAATTGGGTCTTTGTTTATAAATCAACAATGCTATTTTAATAATGTTTTTATATTTAAGTCTAATATTATTATTTGAAACTAAATTCTATAGTTTAAATTTGCTGAAACTAATTTAATTAATAATTGAAACTACTAAAACTAATTTTATTTAACTAAACTAATTTTTAATAGTTTAATAATCTTATTCAAAATATATCAGGAGAAATCAAAAGTATAACACAATTTTATTTTATATTTGAATTTATATATATTAATATTTAGTAATTATAACCTACATTAAGTTTTAGTATATTTTTTGTAAAATCATATTTATACTTTTTTATTATCTTTTTAAGTTTAGAAATGCTTAAAGACTAAAATTGCATTTTCAAAATTTTATCTTCACATATTCTTAATTTTAGAATTTTGAGCAGGCTATAAAGTATATTTACTTTTTAAAAACTAAAAACTCTTATGCAATCTTTAAAATATGAACTAGCATATTATTTTTTTGAAAAATAAATTTTTTTTTTGTTTTAAAATTTTTTTAAATGTTAGAATTGCATAAGTGATAAGAATATCTTTATAAACTTCTTCAGTAATTAAATCTTTAAGTAATATAAAGAGATCTAATTTTAAAAAGAAAAAATATGTCTAAAATATTTGAAATAATGTTTTACTATTAGGGTACTAACATTTATTACATAATTATTAGTAATTGTTCAAATACAGCACAATTTATTTGTCAACACTTTACTTGTACTACTAATATTAATGGAATTTACTTTTTAAATTCTTGTAAAGGATACGCACTCTTTCCTGCAAATACTCCTAAAAGTACATGTACTTTCACTATTGACGCCTACAGAACCTTCAAAATTCATTTCAAAAAGAAAAGAGAATCACTGTCAAAAATCGTCTCTAAGATTCCCTGATGAACTATTTCATATTACATCCTTATTTTATAACAATTCTACTCTTTCTTACCTGCAGCTCGCACACTTTACGATAATATCATTGATCTTATTCTTCTATTATCTTCTTACTCAATCCAATTCAAATCTATCCAATCTGTAGTCATTGGTGCCAGTCCCTTAGTTTTCTACACAGATGGTTCACTCGATAATGTTCGTTCAGAAAACTGCAAAATGGTCTAGGTTGGATTTGTATAGATAGTCAAACTCATTATCATAGTTTTTTCGCTACATTATCACATTGGCCATCATTGACCAGAGCTGAAATTTACGCTTTTCTCACTACTATCCTTATTACTTCTCAATCATCTACATTGAATATATACACTAATAGCCTTGTTCTCATTTATGGCTTTCATTCTTACATAGTCGATTCCAGACTTTCCAATAGAAAAATGAAACAGATTTCCAACTATACTCTTTGGAATCTTATCCAGTATACACATACAGTCATACCTCTCTATAGCGAATTTTTATATAACGAATTTTTTGGACAACTATATTAAATTTACTCTTGTTATAACGAACTAGCCAATCAAATTCTTTAAAAAATTCACTATAGCTCTATAGCGAAGTTGAAGTTCAGGACATAAAATTCGTTATATCAAGGGTTGACTGTAAAGTGCTCAACTTACGCATTAATCTTTTTAAGGTCAAGTCACACATTGGAGATATCCTAAATGATCAAGCTGATATACTAGCAAAAAATGGAAAGTACTTACCTCTAATCTCTTCTAACCTCATTGGTATTAGCTTGAGAAATCTTATTCCACTATTTAATAATATTCCTATAAAATCATCTATAAGGAAGTTTTTTAAGGATTTCTTTTCCACTAATACTTTTGGCGCTTTCCTGATGCTTTCTCATAATGAAACAATTAGACTTTTAACTATCAACTCATCTATTGATTGGATCGCTACATGAAAATTTCTTTATTAGATTCCTCTTCACTCGTTACATTATTTATTTCTACCAGATTAAAGACCTTTATCTTTGAAAATTTATTAGGTGAACTTTCTGTTACAGCTAAATTTGTTCTGCTTCTCCCTGTCCTATACAAAGATTGGAAATGTGTTAGCTATAATGATAATACAGAAACTACTTCACATTTATGGTGTTGCTTAGCCTACAAATCAAAAATCATTACAATTATTCTTTCTGCCAGAATTTTGTTGTTCCAACTTCTTGAAGACTACTCTTGTAGTTCTTCTGTAACCTTTGAAATTAATTCAGTTTTCAATCAAGCATTTAATATCTTTTCAGACACTGGTCTTATTCATATTATGAATACATTAATTCTAAACTCTCTAATATCTGTCATTCACAAAGCTACACAAAGTAGATACAAAGCCATCAAAATCATCTCACAACTATTTTTGTTCTTCTTTCAAAAAATGTATGAAGATGTTTAGAAATCTCGTTGCAATCTTATGATTGCTAAAGAAAAACGCTTGGGTATATCTTCAAAAGACAAACATTTACACAGTGTCAGTAAATCTTTGGATCACACTAATAATCATCATGATTCTAACATGTGCAAAACCTGGATATACCTTTCGATCAAATATGGCAACAAATTTTTGGATTTTTAGATAGGTACTGACTTTCTCTTTTTCTTTTTTTTATAATAACAGTAGTCATTAGATATGTATTTAGTGTGTCTGTTGGAAGGGAAAGACGATGATAGGTTTGTAATATAATCATATAGAATAGCTAGTACTTATATATAGATTTTTAAGATTTACTCTTTTGTATTTTGTATAAATTTAATAAAGTTATTGGCAGTGTCACATTGTAAAAAAATATATATATATAACACAAAGCGATCTTGTAGATCGATTTTTTGTTGATCTACTGATCTGATTTTGATAAATTTTAGCTTGTTAGAATCGCCGCACTGAGAAGAATCAGAATTCAGTATTGGTTTTTGGTAGTCGGCCTACTGAAAAAATTTTCTACACTTAAATTTCATTAAGTAAGAATTTTTGATGTAGATCGCTAAATTGCGCAATATTGGTCTTAATAATCGCACTTCAAATGTTTATTGAATATTAGCTAGGCTTTGAGCTTTAAAACAAATATAGAACTATGTTTCTAGCATTCGTGGTTGGTGAGTTATAAGCTTTTAAAGGAAAGCAACTCTACTTGTATTTCTTTTATAAGCCACTGTATAATTATGTAATTTGCATTTTAAAATATATTTTTCAAAAACAAAAAAGTTATTTATTTTTGGTAAACTTATTTTAATAATTATGAATAACAACTAAATTTTATTTTTTAGGAGAATTGCCATTTGTTTAGTTATTTATTTATTGTTATTTTCTGAATGCTAGGACATCATTTAAATGCCAAGAAATTTCACTACCTTAGGCTTAATACCCTTTACTCTTGTAAGGGATTGAACTATATTTATGCTATATTAATATATTAATCAGCTTTATTCAAACCTTTAAATACTTAAATTACACTTTTATAAATCAGTTGTATGGTTGGAGCTCTTCTTTTGAGAATATTTATAACATCAGACAAACTTGAAATTACCTTAAAAAAGGTAATGAATTTATTAAAAACAATCTTATTTTTATATGCTTTTTATAAATAAGTATCTCAAGTTAAATTAAAGGTCTTTCTTATTAATGATTCAAATGAAAATACAATGCTCTTGAGCTCTGTTAGCTAAATGAAATATCTATTGTATATATTTCATATATTATAAGCATTTTAGCAGTAGTTATATGATTCTAAGCATCATATCAAAAAAAGGAAAACCAGATACCTATTATAAAAATAAAGGAAAAAGGTTATGTATCATTAGTTTCAAATATGAATGCATGCTATAATGAATTAAAGCAAAGTTTTTATTATCTTTATCCTCAACTACAAAGGCATTTTGAGCTTTTCTAGAAATATTATCATTTCTGGGTTTTATCTTTTCACTCTGAATTACTTATATGTGGCAATAATACAAACAATTATGTTGAACAAAGTTTTAGTATTTTGAAGAATATTATTTTTGCTAGAATGCAAGCATACAACTCTATGCAAATATTTCAATTTGTAATTTCAAATATAAAAAGATTTTATGAAAGACATTTACTTAGTTTTGCAAATCGATATCCTAGTAGTTTACAAATTGCAAAACAGTTTTTGTGTCCCAATTGGGATAAAGTAGATGCAAATTCTATCCAAAAAACAAGTGTAGAATATGAATATTTGATACCAATACTGCATCTTCTATCTTGTTAAGAGTGATATTGGAATATGCAATTGTTCAATTGGTATAAATATAGCACCTTGTACCAAAGGCAGTTGCAATAAAATTTCATTTCAACATTCAATTTTCTTTTATCACTAACGCCTAGTAATTGTATAACCTATACTTATATTGCACTTGGTAAGTTAATATTTACTATTTAATTTATTTGATTTAATTAATAGATTAATAAACTTTTAGGCTATATGGCCAAGGATACTTCACACAATTATGAAGATTTATACAAAGAATCATCTGAAGTAATGAATGAAAATGCTTCAATTATCAATTGAAGGTTTGTATTTCCATATAACTGTAATATTACTTTATATTTCGTAGTCTTATAATAATTTGTCTTTAGAAAAAAAAAACTTAATAGAGAACCAAATGAGAATCATACAGGAACTAATATTTCTGTATTTTTTAGAGGAGGTTAAAATGGATTATCAAAATGGAAACTCCCAATTATGTGCTGCATTAGCAAGTTGCAGAGCGATATCATGCAGCAAAATCCAAATCTATTCCTCAATGACCTAAATCGTAATGTAGATCCAACTGTTAATATTAAAAGCGGTGCTATGATTCGTGTGCAAGTTGAATCTATTAAGCAACGTAAAACACAAGAATCTGGTAGAAAGCGAAAACAACCACCGAAAATAAAGAAATTTCGATCCTCATATTATTCCTAGTCGAAAAATAAGAAAAATTGGTAAAAAGGAACACAACTTGAGTAAAAATATATCAAAAAATCAACCAAATTAAAGGGTAATTATTTTTATTATGTTTATTATTCTCAAAAAGCAGCATTTGGTAACTTCGTTTAATGCATTCTTTTTTAATATTTAGGATTCAGAAAAATTCGGAGTTTAACATTTTTTACATTTTTTTTTTAATAAATTGAAAAAGACTCGTAGAATTTTAAAGTTTAGAATAAAACAAAAAGTGTGATTTATGTAAAGTGTTACATTAGTATAAAAAGTGTAAAAAGCGTTACAAAAGTTTCGTTAGAACAAAAAAAAAACTTTAGTAAAAAACGCGTTGATTTGTGCTGAGTCACATATGCGCTACATGATACTCTTAACCTGACACACATTTTTAAATGTCAATCAAGTGACCTAAGAAATCAAACGATACTTTGTAAAATGAAAATAGGATGGTGTGACGTGGAGTGATAAATAAATTATAGTTGCTTTCTTTTGTGAGCTACTGTATTATATATATATATAGTACAAAGATATAATTTTTATTTAATGTATTTTTTCGAATATTTGTCAATCATATAAAATAATTTGAATATATTAAATAAAGTTCGAAAAGGGTTTTTATTCTAAAAAAAGACGATTTCACATATTATTAAACAAGTCAAAAAAATCAAATTTTTTTTTATCATAAAGAACAAAATTTTAAGAAACTTTTTTTTTATGACAACAAAGGAGCATTTTCATCTGATTCACCACGGTAGTATTTAAGAACGATAGGTTTTAAGATGTAAAATGAAGTGCAAACAGCAAAAACAAGCGCGGCCCAATGAATAACTGGATCCGCCTGAGCAACGAAGATTCCGTATAAAGTCCAAGCAATTACAACAGCACCAGTAATATCGCCCTTTGCTCCTTCGATGTAACCAACAGAAGTAGATGAAAGAACAAATAATCCAAAAACAACCAATGTTTTAACCAAAATTGATGCATCATCTTCATCCTTATCAGGTAAGAAGGCAGCAAAAGTACTAATAACAGTAATTACGAAAATCCATGCATGATAAAGAGAGAATGGTGCGTGAATAAAGATTTTTTCTTTAAAACTGCCTCCGGGATAATTATATTTGATAGTATAATAAACGTATGAAACTTGTGAAGAAGTAAAAAGAATAGTAATCCATGCAAGGATAAGATGATCGCCTTGCTATATATAGTTATTTATATAATAATGTAAGAAAAATGTAGTGTGCCACGTTTGAATTACATGAAGGTGGCTCTGTAAAATACTTACCCAGAGAGCAAGCCATAAAGTGTTCAACAAGGAAATACCAACAAAGTGCCAATGAATGCCATCTTCAACGAGTTCTTGATTAGAGCTAAAAAATTGATAGATAACTACATACATTGGTAAAGGGAAAATTCGTTAAATTCCTTATCAAAATATAAAAAGGACAAATAAATTATATAATTATATTTACCGAAACCACCTAGCAAGAAATGAATGAGACCCCAAACACCAAACACAAAAGGAGCTGGAGAAATATAGGTTGGGTGTTTTTCACGGTATGGGGAATCACCCTATTTTATTAGGAATAATAAACGTAAGCCCATTTCTCATTCCTTCAATAATAATTTTCTGAAAAAAAAAAAAAAAAAAAAAAAAAAAAAAACCTTTTCAGGACCAAAGCCGGAGTATAAATTGGCTCCAAAAAGAAAAACATAAGCCAATACGTTTGCAATTTTGATTAAAGTTGGAAAGCGAGCCATGTCCAAATATTCTTTCGTTTAAAATATAGAATAATTTACAAAATGCTAATTATTTACAAGGACGAAGAAAAAAAAGAGATTTCTTTTTGGGGTAAACTGTAGGGGGAAGGTAATGATGCTTATTATATAGAATGATTATGATTATCTCAGTTAAAACTACTCGCAACGCCAAAGTACGACAATTTTGCATAATAGTACAACTTCTTGTTTTAGCTTATTTTACATAATTGCAATTCGTTGTACAAAAGTAAGTAACGTTGTAAAAATTGCTTAGCCCTCCTCCCCTCAGTATCCGAATTATTTATCGGAAAATTTTCTGATCAGACTGATTGATATTTATAAATTTACAATAAGAAATTATTTATAATCATTTGTTACTTAATTTATTTTAAAAAAAACTAATCCGATTAATTTTTTTTTACTTGGGAAATAGTTCTGTAATCTTTCAATTCTTTTGGCGGGAAAATCTTCGAAAATACAAAAGACGCCATCACACAAATATTTATGCTTATTTTTGAACAATATAAATTAGGTAAATCTTTCTTGCTGTGTAAACTGTAGGGTCAATCACTCCCTTTTTTTATTAAAAAAAAAATGGTTTCAAATAACTTAAAGCTTTCTTTGTTTATCTGCAGATTTCCAAGAAAAGATTATCGTAATTAAAATGAACTAACTTTTTTGAGGTTAATTATCTACATACAAATACTCATTTAGCCATAATACCCATAAATTGCATCAGTAAATAATTATTTGTGATTTCAACCATCCTTAAATTGTTTAATGATTACACATTACAGCATAAATCACTTTGATCATAACTCGTTGCTGCGTAATCTGACTTCCAAAGATATCAAATTATTGCAGTCAGATTTAACATTAACAAAAAAAATTATATTTAAAGAGAACCACTATATATTAATCAAAAACCAAAAATCTCCTTAGAAATTAAATAAGTATTAAAGAAAAGAAAACAATTAGTGAAAATTCTGAATCTTCTTTCTGATTATTTTAATATTAGTTATCAGAACTTAGTAAGAATGAACCATTTGTCTTTTTCTAACAAACCTGATTGTTACCATATATGTTGTTCATCTTAATTGGAAAAGCAAAGAAAAATAAAGAGATAAAAAAGGAACTTACTGTTTTAAAGCAAGAAATTGTTAATCTTAAATACTGTTAATAGTAATTCTTTGATATTTATAAATGGAGTTTTAAGGTAAGTAGAAGGTATTGTGTTTATTGTTTTATTAATTTAATTAATAATAATCTTAATTCTAATCTAATATAACATAGATATCATATTGCCTGTAATGTTAACGCTCTATATAATCAGGTATGTTTATTAATTATATCTTTCAAAGTTATTATAATAAAAATATAAAAGAGAAATAATGGATAACAATGTTTTCGTGTTTAGGGAATTATCAGCCTTTTTAAGAATTAAATGATTTGTTTATTATTGTGAATATGAATTATATTAATTGTTGTAATTATTAAACTTTATTAAAGAAAAATTCAACCATTTATATACATAAATTTTAACAGAACATTTTTATTTAGGAAAATGATTTGGCCAATAGACAATTATAGCTAGTGAATAATATTAGCCCAAATAATCTTTATTGCGTTAACTTAATGATCACTAGTTAAATTTCTTATACATGTAATAAAATAATAATAAAAAAAATAATAAATGCTTGTAGATGCAAAATAATAATAATAATAATAAAATAATAAATGCTAAATGTCAACTATAATAACAAGACTATCTATTTTAAATATTCTGCATTGCTTATTTCTCCTTCTTTATAATAATATATATTTATTAATATAACAATACTAAGAATTTGCTTTTTAAGTATGAAATGAAAGAATAGAATTAGAACAATTAATTAATAATACTAAATTTAAAGCTAAAAACTTTTAAAAAAAAATAATTGATTTAATATTTAAAATATAAAAGCAATTTAGTAAGAATAAGCAAAATAATAATCTATTAATTCAAATTTATTTAGAAGAATAATAGTTATTTATCTAACCAAATATTTTAGAGGTAATCATATTAAATAGAAATTACAAATACTTTTAAATTAGAGGAAAAATTGTCTAACTTAAAATTTAATGAGTAACAAATCTAGATGTAATAGTCTTAATTATCTTTTACCCTAACAAATAATTTCTAAAAAATAAAAAATCAAAGAAAAAATCATTTTATTGTTTTGTTTTTTCTAAAACTCATTATTTTTTTTTGATATTTTGCATAAATTTTAAAGATTTTACTTGTTTTTCTCTTTTCTGATACTTTTTTTATTGGTCAATTAAATAATAACAATTTTTTATAAAAATAAAAATCTTTAATATATTACTAAAAACCTTTAAATAGTAGTAAAAATCCTAGCTTAAAAAACTTTGCAAAGAAATGTTGAAAGGAGCAAAAAAATTTATTAAAAAGTTTAAGCAAACCATATAAATAATTTTAAACAAAAATTTTTACAAATTTCCGTTGGTTTTTATAAATAAAAAAAATGTTATTATTAATTTTATATTTAAATGACTTTTTAATAACTTTTTAAATCAATAAATAAGTATTTTTAAAGTTCTAAAAAATTTATAACTATGTTATAAAAATTTTGTTTAACTTATTTCAAATCTAAGAATATATTTAATATATTCTTACATATAAAATATAATTTTAATTGACTTTTAAATACTTTAATCCTTTTAATTAATAACTATTATAAGAATTTAAATATTATTTACCAATAAAAACTATAAATTTATTACCTATCATTTATTTATTTAAGCATTGGTTTGTCAAATTCTACTTTCACATAAATATCTTCATCAGTTTTTTAAAAAAGTTATACTTGGTATACTACCATGATTATTTCTCTTAATCAATTTAAATTTGTTTAATCTTTATCTATTAATAAATAAATATTAATATTTATTTAAAGCAAAAAAATATCTTAAAAATCTTTCTTTTTGACAAGATTGTTGACTATTAAATAACAAATTAATTTTATCTAAAAAGAATACTTCTTTGACTTCTAACAATTACATAGATTAATAGGTAAATTAATATATATTCTTTTTATTCTCAGTAGATTATAAAAAAAAAAACATATTTACTTTTTTCAAAAAGTTCATTAGTTAATAAAGCTATTAAAATAATTTTATCTGAATTAAAAATACCTTAAAAATCAGATTATTATATTTTAATAGAATTCTAAAATTTAAGAGTATTATCTAAAACTATTTTACCTTTATTTTTAATAAGAGTATAAAATGCAATTCTAGTTAAAAAGATAAACATATTAAAAAAACTAAAAACCTCTCTGATTTTGCTTATTTAAACAAATAATTCACAAAAAATTAATATTAAAATTATATTTAGTAAACCAATCTTTTTATATTGAATTTTTAATTTTAAGTTAAATAGGTTTAATGGTAATTGTTAACATGTAATATTTACTAAACTTGCAGTTTCTTTACTAGCAAAAGATTAAAAATTTTTTTTTTGATTTGTTTTAATTTAATTTGAACCTTATTTTAGTTAAATTTACTTTTAAAACTGATTAATAGTTAGCAAGTTTACTCATCAGTTTTTCTTTTAACTTTTTTATTTAGTTTTAATTGTAATATTACAGTTCTATTTTTTACTACAAATTTCACAGCTGATTCATTAAGGTTTAATGATTGATTAGTAGATTCTTTTTTAGTCTTTTGCTTTTTTTCTTTTTGATTTCATTAATTTAGTTCTTTAAAAATTAAAGAATCAGTTTTTAAACCATATTTTTTAAGTTTTTTTTTGGATTTTGCTAAATCTTTTAAAGAAAAGTTAGCATATATATATTTACAGAAAATTATAATTCTCTCTATAAAAATATAGATAAATTACTGATTTTTGCTAAATGTTTTAACAAGATAATAACTTAAATACCAATCTCATATTATTCAAAAAATATCTTTCAGATCAGATTCTTTTTTAACTTTTATATAGTTTAGATATTAATTTGATTAGGCTACTTTAAAGAAATATTGAAAAAAATCAAAAAAAATAGTAATTTAAAAAAAAATTAGAAATGGAATAATTTCAATAATTTATAATAATTAATTATATATACTGAAAGCAAATATTAATACAAAAAAAAGGTTATATGAATTATTAATAAAGTTGTAGCTATTTTATTATTAGCTTTTATTTAATTTAGAATATAGCAATTCTTTAAATTAGTAGATGATTGATAATTTTCCTATAAGTTACTTATAAAGTTTTATGAAATGATAGATAAAATAAAAATGATAAGTAAATTAATTCTAATAATGCTCTTTTTTAGTATGATAAGTTATAAAATATACATATAATTTTAGTACTGATTCTTTAGTTTTTAGTTTTAGTAATTAATTCAATATACAGTGAACTCTTGATATAACGAATTCTAGGATCTGGATATCAACTTCATTATAAGCTTATAATGAATTTTTTAAAGAATTTAATTGGCTAGTTTACTATGATAAAGTAATTTTAATATATTTGATTTAAAAATTCGCTATATCAAGTGTTTGCTATATCAAGGTTTAACTGTACAGATTTCGATATCAGGATAGGCCGGATTATGAATAATTATTCTGCAAAAATTCTTGGATTGGAATTGGGGTTGTCAGGTATTCTCTAATTTTATTTTCTATTCCTTCCTGAGATTTATGTTGAATGTTTTTTCACACATCAGTACATTTTGTATATAGACTAACTTTTGGATACACAGAATTTCTTGTAATCACCATACTGTTATCTTACGATACTAACGACTAAAAATTAGTATTAACACAAGATTAATAAAGAATTTAACTTTAAGACTTTACAATGCGAGATTTATGGAGAGCTTCTGAAGGTTTATATGATCAAATGTATTGTTAGAGACAAAGGTGATTTATAAGTAAATGATAGAGTTTTATTAAATAGAATAATTATTACAAGTGTATTTGTTAGCATACAAATGTGTTTAGTATTTAT